>PITA01013791.1:26698-56161 GCA_004023965.1 Spilogale gracilis | reverse complement strand
TTTATTTTTCCAAGAAGGTCTGTGTTGTCTCCTTGAGCTTATAAAAACAGTGCAAGCACAGGGTGGCCCTCTCTCAAAGTCAAGGCTATAAGTGTCTTGTTCTCTCTCCCTCTTTCCCTCTGCCCCCCACCACCTCCCTGTCCTCCTCCTTCCCTCCCACCTATAACCTCCCTTACAAAAAAATAATTTCCTAAACTAGGTAGGCAGAGGTCTATTAGTAGACTGCTGTGCATGGGCAGGGCCTGACAGGTGTGTTGTGTCAAGAAAGACAGGTGCAAATTTCCTCTGTCTGTGTGTGTCTGTACAGTTTGAGACCACAATGTGTGCTCCAGGCTTGCGGAGGTTTATGAATTTATGGGTGCTCCGCTTAATAGGATTGCCCGGGCTAATGGGAACTGGGCTGTTTTTACGTTTTGAGCCCTGCCATGGGAGTTCTTTGCTTGGGGGTGGGAGGGGCACTTGGTTTGTGTTTGTTTATTTTTCTTAAGGATGTTGGCAGGCTGCTGCTGAGGCTGTGTCTCAGACTTCTGTCTGCCAGGCAGCTGAAAGCACCCCCACCTCAGGCAGCAGGTGGAAGGAGATTGACTTTCCCTTTGCTTCCCTCTCTAGTTTATGCCTATCTCCCAGGTCTGTGGTGCTGAAGGGGGGTGGGTGAGAGCCGTCTTTTGTGTGCCTGTGTGTTTTGGGCAGCCATGGGTGGTGTGTGTTAACTGCCAAGAATACCAAAGTCATTTGAAAGTGTTACTGTTGTTAAAGCTTATCTTTTTAGCGTGCTTTCTCCCTGCCCAGAAAGAATAGGTATGTGCACAAACTCTTTCAAGTCATATGTTAAATACTCTCATAAAGTAGAATGAGCCTGTCATTGTACCAGACATATGCCAGATGTCCTAGTTATTACTTTAGATGGAGAAGGAAAATCTCGAGTACGTGAAAGGTAACTGCTCTTTTCTATTTGATGCAAGATGCAGGCAACTGGCTCTGTGAAGAGTTTCTTGCAAGAACTTCTGAGTATTTTCAAAATGGAATGGGCTATGTGTGGTGAGGAGGGAAAAGGGGAGCATCTGGGCTAACCTGTCTGTATGCTACAACACGCACCTATCTGTATAATGGTAAAATAGGGGAAGGTAAGGACTAAGGCTTGATGTTGTGGCAAGATACTGAAAATTCAATGTAAGCACTATAGCTGGATTATTCAAACTTGACTTTTGGCTACTTCTTGTGCTACATAGAAATAGGTTTGATTGCGATTGGTTTTCTTGGTCCGGTTCACTGTTTGGGTAGTGATCATTGTTTTATGAAAATGAGATAGTATGTGTATTTACTCTTTGGCCTTAACACATCAGAGTCCCTCCCCCAATACTTCCCTTGGATGCTTTGGAAGTTCTTTCATGTCATCTATGGATATGCTCATTTGCTTTATTTTTAATAGGGGTTATCTGTGCTTGGTACTTATATTTTTATGTGTCCATTATGCAGAATTCTGCTTAGTTTAATCACCACCTTGTGGGAAAAAAAGTCATGCAGACGTAACATGAATCTTTGTTCTCACTTTATCCATTTCCTAGCATGGTTCCTCTGTAAGTAGCACTTGCAATCTTAAAATGTAAGCTAGCTGCCAAGGTTGCTCTTATTTGTTAAAAGTGCAAAAAGGCCTTTTTTCATGAATTTCTTTATCACTTCAAGGATTGTCTTGCCTTTTCACCTGGTAAGATAAGGAATTTTTAGCTTTAGGATTAACAAAGAAATTATAAAATGTTACTGGTTTTATGATACGAAGATGGGTTGTGTGTGACATGTTATTATTGGATTCTAATTAAATACCTGTATAAACTGGAAAGGACATAGATGTAAGGAATTTCTCAGACCTTACTGCCTAGTGTACTCTAAAGCTTCAAAGGACATTTAGAGTATTTCAGCGTTCTATGAAAAGAAAAAGGTGTTAATGGTTTTTTTTTTTTTCTGGAGATCATTTATTTACTGATTTGGTGAATTATTGCTTTTTAAATAAGTGAATATTTTTGGCATGGCTCAGAAAATATTCTGTGCTCATTTTGCAAGTGGAAAATGTGTAGAAATTTTGATAGAATGGAGGAATTTTCAGTGAAATTGTTGTGACTTGAGAACTCTAGTATGATAAGAAATTTTGAAGCCTGATAAAAGATTTGGCAATACAATCTTAGTTGATGGAAGTATTTACTTGGTTAAGTGGGTTCTTCGAACCAAACATAAAGCTTTCTTAACCTTACAATAAGCAGAAACGTCTCTGAAGGAAAAGTTGCTAATTAGCAGAAATGAACTCTTGAATACGGTGAAGAGGACAGCTTAGTGATTTGGTGCGATTGGGGGAGAGTACCTCAATCTGAGTTTTTTTCCCCCTTGAATTACTGATTTTTAAATGGAATTAAAATGTTCTTTGCTAGCAATATTCCACTTGAAATGTCATAACCAGGTTGACCCAAGTAGACTAGAGGCCCATTCAAAGGTTGTTTTCTGTAAGAAGTGTAGGCTTGAACAATTTCTCCAAATAATTTTATTAACAAAGACAGATGATCTAAGTAATCCAAACAGGAAACCATGCCAACCTTACACTCCCCCTGTCTCATAAGAGATTTGTCTGAACTATTTGGATAATTACCATAATGAACACTTCTTTGTCCAGAATCTGGACTCCAGATAGCTACAGTAAAAGTTGTGCTCCTCTCCCTCAAATAACTTCTTTATTAAAGTAGAGAACTTAGCCACTTTCTACTTCACACACTGCAGTGTTTCTTTGAAATTATTCACTGAAAATTCTTTTCTAAAATGAAGCTGCCAGGTTCCTTTGGATTTCCCATGTTATATTATCTGACATTCTTCAGATGATTCAGATCTTAATGAATCTTTTGGAGTAGTTAAAAATCTGACTTGATTATACCTGGATGTATGTTCTTATCTTTTTCTGGGAGGAATCTGCTATATCAAGATATTCATTGTATAGGAATTATTAAAGCATTTGTATACCAAATGAATGGCAAAATATTTAACAATAAAAATAATCTATATGAGTTTTCATACCAATTAAAGGAGTTTATAGGAATAGAATATGTGTATCCAAACGATAATCCATTTGGTTTCAAATTATATATCAATATTTTTTTCTGCAGACTTGCTGATATTGGTGTTCATAGGTGCTGATCAAAAGGTTTCATATTGTCTGGTTAAACTCAAAATTAATGTTAAGATTAAAATATAATAATAGTCAATAATAATGATAGCCGAAACATTGTGGCTTAATACAGACGTTGAAAAATAGAGGAATTTCTAAAAATCTTAAAGGACAGGAAAGTCAGTGCATACCATTCTCTAAATCCTAAATTGGGAAATCTATGGAAGCACCTTTAAAAGTATTTTCGAGTGATTTAATTTCTATTAGAGTCATTTAACAATGCATTTTCTTAAGTGGTAAATATGTTCACATATAGATCTTGTTTATGAATCAAGATGCTAGTGAGGTATTATGTCAAGCAGTTAGAATTGCTTCATCTCTATTGCCTCCATGGGTTATGGTTCCCGTGTGTACCACTACTATACCTTTAGCTCTAAGTTTTTGGTTTTAGCGGTATGGAGAGATGTATTCACTTGTGCCTATTAATATAATGCCTTGTCTTAGTGGAATATATAATTTTTCCTATTTGTGTTGTCCTTTTTGGTACATCTCAGCTGAACATTTTACAAGACTTTTAAGTATTTAAATTCTCTTATCCCAAAACAGATAGCAAGTCGTTATCTAATCTAAAAATGATGACTGCTTAAAAGAGGATTGCAAGGATCAGTTTAGTTTGGTGAATTTGAAGGAAGTTGCAGGATATTCTTTTCTTGAAAGACCTAACAAGGATGTTTAACTGACACTTACTGTCCACCAAAGATGAAGAGTATCATGTCTTTCCACCTTATTAGGAAGAGCACAGCCCTCTTCTTGGCTTGGGCACAAGGCAGGGATGCAGCTGTTGATACCTAGGCTGACTGAGAGGAAGTGCAGTTGACACAGAGGTAAACAGCAGTTGGGAAAGGAAGGATGCCTGGGGATGACCTTGTGCTCATCTCTTACACCTGCCTGTCATTTCTCAGCCTCTGTTGCAGAAATGCTCTTCCCCTAGCAAGGATGGGTAGGAGGAAAGTCCAGATTGGGTGTTAAGATGAACAGAGGAAGAAAAAGACTACGGAAAGTTTGTTCAACGTTTTGATTGGAGACTCATGTGTTTTTCAAGTGGTATTAAAGAGAAAAGGATTTTGCACACAAAAAGAAAAGAGGTAGAATTTTTAAATAATGGCAATGAACTCTATTTTTGGAAAGCTGATAAGACACACAAAAAAGTCCTCCTTGCAAAGACCTACCCCCAATGTGCAAGTCCTTCTAGGCTTTGAAATAATCCATCCCCTTTCTTGTTTGTCTCGGTCCTTTTCTTTTTCTCATCTGATCATTACACCCGATTTATCAAATCTAATGTGTCAGTGAAATGTTTGTCATTGCATTTTTGTATTCCTGAATGCAATTTTATTATTGACGTGTGAGGGTTCAAAATCATTCTGTAACCGATTTTGAACCCAGTATGGAAGTTCTTAAGATCTGTTTCCATTCTGACTTCAGGAAATTTTATCCTGGGGCATACAAAAAGCATTTTATTTTTAAACATAAGAAAAATATAAAGAAGCATCATATTGCTTGCATGATATTCTAAAACAATCTTTTTTTAAAAAAAAAATGCTGTATCTTCATATAGAGACCAGGAACAAGGAATGCAGAATGAAATCTTTGTTGCTTGAAAACAAAAAAATTTAAAACCCCCACATTGTCATCTAAGCATGGAGCATTTTCTTGATTTTTACAGGTTATTTCATGCTGAAATTATGCCTATTTGCATGGATAGTCATTCTTTAAAACTAGCCACAGATGCAGTCCTAGGGAGCACGTAGATGTTTTTACAGGTGAACCGAAAGAGATGGGAGCTGTTCCAAGCAGTCTGCACGCTGCCTTTGGCAACAGACCCTGTTATTGTGAAGATGTGCTCTGTTAAGCAAACGTGAAGTTTAATATTAGATAAACCCAGTGTGAAAAAAATATTTTCATTTTCTTCATAAAATGTTAATTGTAAGCAAAAAGATACGACATCTTATATTGACACAAAATCTGGGGCTAGCCTCACTAGGTAGTAAGTCACAAAACATGTCAAGTGCCTTTTATAAAATGCAAGGAAGGATATTCTCTTTTTATATTGGTCCTCAAGAAACAATGGAAGTTCATATGCAGAGAAGATATTGCACTTTCCTTATATATTTTAATTGAGGCCGTTTTCTCCTTTATTTATCTTTTTTTCCTTTAATTTGACATAAGCAATATGATTCACAAATGGCTTATGTTAAAGTTTTCTTGGGCATTGGAGGTATTATTTTGGCGGATTGGAACAGAAGAAAACTGATACTGAAGATGCATTTACCCTCGCCTAACTCAATGTATTGGTCCACATATTGGTTTCTAAAATGTGACGATTCCTTGTCTTGCAGCGAGTCCAGCTTTGTAATAATTTAAGTCATCAGAAGGGCATCATGAAAATGCATACATATTACCACACTTGTGTTAAAATATAGCAACAGATACCATTTTCAAATGTGTAATAAAAATGCATATCTATGCTAAATAAGCAGACTTGTAAAATGAGTGTGCATTTATTTCAATGTTAAATTGACCATTTATATTGGAAAGATGCTGATGGAGGTGTTCTCCTTCCCATTTTGCATATGACAAAAATATTTAAAGATTCGGTAATAAAGGGGGCATGTTAAGTATTTGCATTTATTTTCAAGTCCTTTTCCTTTAACAGCATTAAAACCACAATAATTTTACCTCAGAAATGGAATTTTTCATCCAAATTTCACACAGCCTCAAAATTGAACCTTATTTCTTAAGTATATACCACTTTCATCTTCTTTTGTAATATGAATCTCAATGCCCAAAATTTAATCAATTGGTTGTCAGAGGCTGTGTTCTTATAATCTACTGTTTCTTCTGAAGATAAACAGTATCATTTTAGGCATTTGTGAAAGAGAATCATATTACTGGTGCTTAAGCAGTTTTTGCTTTTTTTTTTTTTAATCTTAATCCATCTTAAACCAGTGGAGCAGAAATATTTAAAAATGTTTCATTTCAAGCAGAGTGCATAATAAATTGCAATAATTGTAATGTGCCATAAATCCCAGAGCCTATGCATTTTGCATTTGATTCAGGATTGAGGTCAGGAAATTTGGAGAAATTTAAAGAAAATGATTCATCAGTCCTTTTGTTCTGTTGGCCAGGGTCCCGGGATTCTTGAGCTGTGCCCAGCTGACGAGCTTTTGAAGATGGCACAATAACTGTCCAGTGATGCCTGACCATGACAGCACAGCCCTCTTAAGCCGGCAAACCAAGAGGAGAAGAGTTGACATTGGAGTGAAAAGGACGGTAGGGACAGCATCTGCATTTTTTGCTAAGGCAAGAGCAACGTTTTTTAGTGCCATGAATCCCCAAGGTTCTGAGCAGGATGTTGAATATTCCGTGGTGCAGCATGCAGATGGGGAAAAGTCAAACGTACTCCGCAAGCTGCTGAAGAGGGCGAACTCATATGAAGATGCCATGATGCCTTTTCCAGGAGCAACCATAATTTCCCAGCTGTTGAAAAATAACATGAACAAAAATGGTGGCACGGAGCCCAGTTTCCAAGCCAGCGGTCTCTCTAGTACAGGCTCCGAAGTACATCAGGAGGATATATGCAGCAACTCTTCAAGAGACAGCCCCCCAGAGTGTCTTTCCCCTTTTGGCAGGCCTACTATGAGCCAGTTCGATATGGATCGCTTATGTGATGAGCACCTGAGAGCAAAGCGCGCCCGGGTTGAGAATATCATTCGGGGTATGAGCCATTCCCCCAGTGTGGCATTAAGGGGCAATGAAAATGAAAGAGAGATGGCCCCGCAATCTGTGAGTCCCCGAGAAAGTTACAGAGAAAACAAACGTAAGCAGAAGCTGCCCCAGCAGCAGCAGCAGAGTTTCCAGCAGCTGGTTTCAGCCCGAAAAGAACAGAAGCGAGAGGAGCGCCGACAGCTGAAGCAGCAGCTGGAGGACATGCAGAAACAGCTGCGCCAGCTGCAGGAGAAGTTCTACCAGATCTATGACAGCACCGATTCTGAGAATGATGAAGACGGGAACCTGTCTGAAGACAGCATGCGCTCAGAGATCCTGGACGCCAGGGCCCAGGACTCCGTGGGGCGGTCAGATAACGAGATGTGCGAGCTAGACCCGGGACAGTTCATCGACCGAGCCCGTGCCCTGATCAGGGAGCAGGAGCTGGCGGAAAACAAGCCGAAACGAGAAGGCAACAACAAAGAAAGAGATCACGGGCCAAACTCCTTACAACCAGAAGGCAAACATTTGGCCGAGACCTTGAAGCAGGAACTGAACACTGCCATGTCGCAAGTTGTGGACACTGTGGTCAAGGTCTTTGCAGCCAAACCTTCCCGCCAGGTTCCTCAGGTCTTCCCGCCTCTCCAGATCCCCCAGGCCAGATTTGCCGTTAATGGGGAAAACCACAATTTCCACACCGCCAACCAGCGCCTGCAGTGCTTCGGCGACGTCATCATTCCGAACCCCCTGGACACCTTTGGCAACGTGCAGATGCCCAGTTCCACAGACCAGACGGAAGCACTGCCCCTGGTGGTCCGCAAAAACTCCTCTGACCAGGCCGCCACCGGCCCCCCTGCCGGCGGCCACCACCAGCCCCTGCACCAGTCGCCTCTCTCCGCCACCGCGGGCTTCACCACGTCCACCTTCCGCCACCCTTTCCCCCTTCCCCTGATGGCCTACCCATTTCAGAGTCCACTAGGTGCTCCCTCCGGCTCCTTCTCGGGCAAAGACAGAGCCTCTCCTGAATCCTTAGACTTAACTAGGGAGACCACGAGTCTGAGGACCAAGATGTCATCCCACCACCTGAGCCACCATCCTTGTTCACCAGCACACCCACCCAGCACTGCAGAAGGGCTCTCCCTGTCGCTCATCAAGTCCGAGTGTGGCGATCTTCAAGACATGTCCGAAATCTCACCTTATTCGGGAAGTGCAATATCCTTTTCTTTCCCCCCCACGCCCCACGAGGAAAACAAAACAAATCCAACCAAAAGGCTTCCCCAAAGGTCAGGTTTCCACAATATATAGAATAACGTAGATTAGAGTCTTCTTAGGAATGCAGTCTTTCCCATTATTTGGAGTAATCAACACACAAGCTACACTCCTGATTGCACAAAAGCTTTGCAGGAAACCCACATCTTTGCAACTTTCACAAGTTGTTAATTGCCTCAGAGAGCTGGTATTTAATATGTGCTTTTCTGGCAGTGCTTTTTCTATTCTTCCTGTATTCTCTCTTTTTGCTCTTTTTTTTTTCCTTTTAGAAGTAGAGTCAGAGATGGACCAGAAAAAAAAAAAATCTCATAATATTGAATTCTATCAGTTATTTTTTTTTTAAGGTGTTAAGTTTTATAATCGAGTCAAGAGAAAAGTCAGTTTTGAGATCCCTAAGCTTCCATAAGAAGAATTCTCCCTTTAAGCCATCTGCAAGGCTCATGGGCCGGGGCCGAGTAAAGAAGACCTGATTCAATCTTACCAAGAGCACTTTACTGGTGGGAGGCTTCAGTGGGAGAAAAATGGACATGGGGTGGGGGAAGGGGGGAGTCAGAGTCTCTGTTTAATCTTTAAGTGAGAGGTGGTTTGTTGTTGGTGGTGGTGTTTCTTTAAGGAAATACACAGGTACTGATTTATTCAGACGGCATTGGTCTCTCTCTCTCTCTCTCTCTCTCTCTCTCTCTCTCTCTCTCGTTCACCCAAGGTCTGTTCTTTGGGTCTGGTGCAGCTGCCTCTATGCATGATTAACCTCTGTTCAGCCATACACAGAAATCTTTTGTCCTAACATACACAAAGCAAATTATTTTGGAAAGCGAGAGAGCACAATTAAATATAAAACTCAGCTGTATTCGACTTAAAAATGGCTCTTTTTTATGACTCTTTTCTATTTTGGAAGCTGACTTTTAGGTAGAGATGCTGGTTATATTTTTAACGGACTTTTTTTCCTCTATAATTTGGTCCTTTCAGTAAATTTTTAAAAGTCTTGTGGCTGCTGGTGTTTTGGGGTAGTCGAATGGTAGCATTTGGGGGCAGGTAGAGGCATGTTTCTTTTATAATCAATTGCCAGATGGACATAAAATTTAGCAATTAAGTTGGCTGTTGCTAAATTGAGGATTTTGAGCAATTGTCCTGATGACTAGAGATTGACATTTTAGCATCTAAACCCACTCCAGAGGCTGCCACGTAAGTGCAAAGTCCCAGCTATAGTGGAAATACTTTTTTCTATGTAGGGAAGGCTGTTCTTCTAACCAGCTCTCAGGACAGTTGTGAAGATTTATGATAAGGTGTATGAGACCCACTTGAGGCACTTAAACATGGTCCCTTTCCACTCTGAGGAAGAAGAGGATAATGTCATGAGAGGAAGAAAAAGAAAGCTGTTGAGGACTTAGATATATAAACAGAAATTGAGTCTTGCTTTGGTTGCTGATTTAACTTCTACCTTTCAAAGACCTAAAACGTGATCTACCAGCCATGAATCAAAGCTGCACCAAGCTCCATGCCCTGTTATAAACAGGCAATAAATACTGGTTAAAATGATTGCCACATAGTGTTGATGAGGAGAAAGGTCAAGGAAGAAGATGCAGTGCCTGGAATGGTTTTCTATCCTTGGAAGGAAGAGCATCTTCTGAGGTTTACACTAGCTGAGGTCCAGGGCTAGACCCTATTGCTAGACTCTATCTTACTTCATTTTAAAGACAGTACTTGTGGTGGGTTGTTTCTCTCCCTTCACCCTGCCCCGTCCCATACACACACACATAAACACATACACATATACTCAGAGGAAAGGGACATACCCATTTTGAGGACTATTTAAAACCAGGTTTCAAAGTCCCATAAGTGCACACTAAACTCTTTAACCAGTTTATGGTTTTTGGTGGTGTTTTTTTTTTTTTCTAATTAGACTTTTCATTGTAACCAGATCATTATGCCTGTGCCTTTTTTTTTTTTTTACATGTAAGTTGGGTCTTCTAGGAACAAAATTGTTTAGATTGCTTTGAATGTTGGCTACGTTCATTGTCTCATGCTTTCTAAATCCCCTGAGGAATTTAGAGGATTTGAATTGAAAGAAGTTCCTCTTATTTCTATACATATCGAAGGCTTTAAGGAGAATATAGCTGCTTCTTCAGCTGAATAACTTCTCTCTCCTACCAATATAAGCGTCTGTTCAACAGGAATGGCTTGGAAACACCCGTGTTCATATGAAATGTTGCTTCACCTGGAGCTGTTTCTGTCATGGAGCTAAATAATTTTGGCCTCTTGTTGCAGTTAATGATTACATTTTCCACCTTTTGGCCTTCTATCCTCTTTTTCTTGCCCCTCGATCAAGCTGTACTTTTGGCCATTTACCCCACTGATACATTCTTTCTCAGAAAGAAGATAGGCAAGCAGCCCTTTCTATAATCCCCACGATTCTGAAGCCAATGAGGATCTGAGGGTTTTCGGAGACTGGGTCCACTTGTCTCCTGTCTCCATCCATGTATGGCAATGATTTCTTCCCTTGATTTCCCGATGGTGTGTAGGTAAAATTCTCAAGCTTTTAGTTTGAAGAATTCTCTGGGAATCCTAGAGAATGGTGTCTACTTCAGTTTTAGGTACATAAGGCCACCTTAGAATCATCTAGTTCTTACTAGAAAAAAATTCAATAGACATGAGTAGAAACGGGGATGAAATGATACCTCTATGATTGTCATTATTATGTTTTTATTTGCAGTCATGGCTTTTCAAATAGTAATGGATAATTTAATTCTTAAGGAAGGATTCTTTCCCACTTCAAAGGGCATCATCAGCTTCTTTGAACAAAGTAGCCAAGATAAGAACTATTAAGAACACCAGCTTATCAGATAAATCTATTCTAAGTTCAGCACATGAAGCATATGTAATCTATATAAACATGCTACCTCGTTATCCTTTTCTAATGGAAAGGAAGTAGTGAATGTATGCATGTTGAACTCAAGGTCAGTGCACCTGCTCCAGGAGCTCATGTCTTGGAGATATATATATATATATACACACGCACACACACACATAGATATATACACACAGACATACATATAAATGTGTTCAGTATCTTTGCAAATGAATCTATTTAATCAAATACTAAGTTTTATTCAAATTCCAAAAGAAACAGCCAGCCAATTGTTTTTCTTCATGATGGTCCTTGTCATTCATCCTCTTTGCATCTCAAGAAAAAAAGCCTTGTTTAGACCTCAGACATTTGCATACATCCAGTTGAAGCGGAAGAGTAGTCTTATGAGCCTTTAAGATGTGCAGGTGAAGATGGCCAACATCCCTGACTTGACTTTGGGGAGAATGTTTAAAATATTTCAAGTTTGGGAAAGGAAGATTTCTTGGTAATATGAAACTAAAATCTAACTGGAAAACATGGATTAGAAATGAATTTCTAACATGTGAAATAATCTATGGACAGTTTTAGAAGTCTTGTGGAGCCACAGTAATTCTATTAGCTGTACTAGCTACAGGGAAAACATTTACATGAAAAATTGAGAGACTCTCGGTTCTTATCCCACCCAAAAAATTATTCAGTGAATTCTTATTTTTAATTTCCATAAGTGACCCACCTTATGCGTCTTCTTAATGTAGTAATAACTTGTTCTGTCACTTTGATTAAATGAGACAGTCTAGATCCTCTCTCCCCATTTGAGGGAGAAATCCTCTTGGAAACAGCAAATCAGAGCATAAGGAGGCAGCTAAAAATCTTTGGGTTTCAGAGCATTTTAGAAAATGTAAATAAGTAGCCCCAATCCAATTTGGTTGGAAGTATAGTTAGTAAAATCTCTAGCCTCAATTCAGAGTTCAGTTGGGGGAAAAAAAAAAGAATGTGCTTCCTCCAGCCCTCACACTGTGTTCTTGCATTTGCCTTTTTGCAGTCCCTGCTCCTCCCTTGCCACTGCTGTGTAGGTAAGGTTATATTGTGCTTGCTGAACAGACAACACTCAGATTCTCAGGTTGTTTGAACCCCCCTTCAGGTTCAGCTGCAGTATCCCACTTCTCTGATCTTTTCTATTCCTGAGCAGATGTCTTTCATTAATTTATGGATTTATCATCTTTTCTTTTTTTTTCCTTTTTCCTTTTTTCTTTTTTCTTTTTTTTTTTTTTACACCTGGCAGCTGTCTCAAGTTTCAGTAGTTATTGTCTATTTTGCATTACACATAGAATTGAATGTCATCTGTCTTCACAAAGCTATGGCTAAGAGAATTGAGGCAAAGCCACATGAGCTGCTGGGACAGATCTTGTTTGCGTTCCATCCCCCTCACCCCACCCCCCCTTACCTCCTTAATATTTATTTGTGCTCATTTTCTTTCCTGGCCTTGAATGGAGCTTAGCTCGTGTTCAGTACAGCTGTATGTTTACTGAATCTATTCCATCATGAGTCATTGTGCGTGTGTAAGTATCCTGGAAACAGCTAGTGCTTTCTTGGAAGAACAGTTGCTTTTCAGCACAAGCACTTAAAAGGGAAATTAACCAATTGGTCAGTTCAGATTTATTTTGAGGAGGAAAAAAGGGATTATCTAACTGTTGGCTTTTAAATGTTTCATTAGCTATTTTTAATAGTTTATTAGAAACATATATTTTATGGGAATTTTATCTTAATTACACGATGAACAAGAGATAAAGATTTATTCTGTGTTCCAGTTCAGCTGATCAATTCTAAGTATTACCAACAGGAAACATTTTAAAGCAAAACGAACTTGAGACACTCGAATCAGAAAAATTTTTTTTCATGAAATAAAAAGCCTCTAAATCCTGATCAAAATAAGACGGATAGTTTGGTTTTGGGGTTTTTTTGCTTGTTTGTTTGTTTGTTTGTTTGCTTTAAATAAAAAGAACTAAAACATTGAAGCATGATTTAAGTGTATTGAAAGCGTCAGGAAGTTCTGGTAGTTCTATCATGGAAAACTGCAGCAAAATAGGGTGTTTTGCAGGAGACCACATTTTTAACCATTTGGTACTTTTCCCCTGCTAATAATTCAATATGCAAGGTTGTTTTTTCATCTGGCCATCTGAAGAAAAGACTAGAACCCAGATCTGAGAGTGTCTGCTGAAGTTTGGAGTTGCCTAAAAACTCTTATCACAGGGCAAGATGAGACAGCTTGCCACTATTCTTTCACTAACCCATTTCGACAGATGGTCCTGAAGTGTGCTAGGCTCCTTCAGTCTTCTCTACCGGTCTAATGGAGGTTACTGGAGGGCCTTTCAGCTCTTTCCTTGGCACAAGAAGTATGTCAGTCATAAATTATCGTCTTTGTGATCATTAAGGATCTGAAACAAAAACACAAGTTCAGTTAAGCTGCTTTGGCTTCCAGACAGAAAATCGAAATTTCTTCCTCCAGTCTGTATTGTCCGGGGCAGGGGGGGAGGGGAATCACAAGATTTAACTTCTCTATTTAGAAACCAAGGTGATCTTTTAAACGTTGCATGATGTTAAAGGGAATGCTAACTGATCTGACTCTCAGCAGAATATTTGGTTAAACACCCTGCTATAAGTAGTCAAGAGCTTATCAGTATGAATTTGATTATGCTTCTCTACTAACTTCCTGCTTTCTGTCTTCCTAAGACTGGTCATACTGTTCTTGATGGAGGTCGTTTAGAAACCTTGACTTTTCCTAAATACGTGGGATTTTTTTAGCCTTTTTTCACCAGGTGTGGCATTTTTGTTGCCTAAACGTGTGTGCACGTGCGTGTGGGTGTGCACACAAAAGTACGGGTTTTCTTTTCTTTTCTTCCTTATTTTTCCCATACTCTTCTTTTAAGAGAAAATTCTTAGAGAAGCTTCTAGGAAGGACCCTTAATTGACCTTGTGGGGGACCACATTGATTTTCTCCACGTGCGTCTTCATTTCTGATAAATTATAAAGCCATTAATTTGCTGAGGAAATGGCAGGGCCAGGCTGCGGCACAGATGTGACCAGAGCCATCCCAGCTCTGAGTCTGCTGAGGACTGCCAAGAATCTGGGGGAGAATCAGGAAGCCTGGATTGTTATGGTTAGCCTCACATTCTCTTGGGAACTGTTTTAGTTGCTGCTGTTTACAGATCTAAAAGGTAATGATGTTTCCAGATAAATAGGCCTTCTTATTTTGGGTAAGTGGCCATTTATTGATCTGCTAACCCACATTTATTGATTTGTTAGCCCCCACCACTGTGCCACTCTCAAAGGAGTTAACTATAAATCCAGGAGAGGCAAATTGTATTTGGTTTTGGATCGTTGCTTTAACAAAAGCGACACCCCCTCCCTGCAATCTCTGTGCCAAAACTACCCCTCCCAAGTTGCAGCTATTATTTAAAAGGAAACAAATTAAAAGGATATAATAATAAGATAGGAAGAAAGTGAGTCAAGATGCTCCATTAGATTAGCACTAAAAGGTAAAATATGAAGCTTGCCTGACAGTGTTCAAAATAATGCATTTTATGTTTTCATGCACATTAGGATAATAATTTGATATAAACTGCAGTGTGGAGAGAAGAACAAACAGAACCATAATTGCAAAGAAGAAAAAAACTCTCACACTAAGAGTTGTACGTTATGTGTTGGGTGCATTTGTCTCCTTAGCAACAAGTGAACGTATAGGTAGCATAAGGACCTCGAACAGGAGGAATGTTTTGCCATCCTCGCCACGGAGCCGCCAAGATTCTGCAACCACATTGTACATCCTCACCATTACACCTGACAGTTTCTGACAAGCGATGGTCGTTTTGAGCAAAAGGGCAGCAACGTGTAGTGGTGGATTCCGTGGTCTGTACCATTTACCTTCCAGAATCCCCCATCCCCTCCCCCCGGTTGCTTGATGGGCCTCCAGGTTCTTCAGCGAGTGGGTGGTGGGTGCTTTTGTTTAAAGAAATTTTTTCCTTAACCAAATGCCTCCTACATGCAGGAAGGATTGTCACCCAATCACTTGAAAAAAGCAAAGCTCATGTTCTTTTATACCCGTTATCCCAGCTCAAATATGCTGAAGACCTACTTCTCCGACGTGAAGGTAAGGACATTTTTCATTGGTCGTTTTTCAGTCTCTGTGCATGTGGTCATGATTTGAATTCTTGGAAGTTAGTGGAGAGGAGTATGAAAGTCAGTCCATGAATACACCTGTGTTTAACTGATGCAATGCACTTGTCCTTTTGTTGAAAGCCGTGCCAGGCAAAGACGCCCCTTAAGACCAGGAGACTGGTATCAAGTCACATGGGTTTCCAGTGTGATCCGGGAAACTTAGCCTCTGGCTTTATATGTCTTAGTAACTTCTTAGGAGAAATTTCAGCCGGCCCTGGATGCGTGTGCTTCCGAGAATTTTTTTTTCTCCTCCCCTCAGCAACAGTAAACTGTTTCTGTTTTTGTTTCTGTTGGTTTCCCCATATTTGTGCTTATGAAAGCAAACTCTAACACCTCTTTTTCCCCCCTTTCGAAAGGAGCGTACATTGAAATTCTCTATGCAGTAGCTGCTTAAAAACAAAAGTGATGATTGTCTCTTATTTACAACTTAATTTGTTGTTGATGTAGAGTACACTGAGCATAAGGAGAATGAATAAAGTGACAGATTCAGGACACATTATTCAAATGAGGATATGAAAGCTGTCGGCCTACAGCTGCAGCCTTCCTCATTCTACGGAATATGGGGACCTCCTGGTTCTGTGTGCGTGTGGATGTATGTGTGCGCGTCTGTGTCTGTGTGTGGGTTTTAAGTAATTGTTTGCAACAACTTGATGTTGTGTTAATCATCGGCAACTTTTTAAAACATAGATTGGGTTTTGATGATGATAATCACATGCATGGTATCATTATCTGAGGAACTTGATAAACATTACATTAGCTGAGATTAGTTTATTAGGGATGGGTGCTTTTCCCCCCACCCTCCGCTGCCCACCCCTCTATGGACAAGTTCTTATTCCTCCACGGAGAACTCTTGCAGCGGCCCTGCTCCCTCCACACAGAGGGTTCCGTGCCCCCTGGCCCAGGGGCTTCGCTGGCCCCCATTCGCAGGCCAGTTCATTTTCATTTCCTTCACTGGTGTTTTATTTGGCCTTATAAGAAAAGTTCTGTTTTCCCTTGTGTTTGCTTTTGAATTGTGCATCAACTTCAGCCTTTTATCTTTCTCCTTCTCTGGCTGAGCTCCTTAAGTAGAAGGCATGTTTTCTCCCCGCTCAGCGCAGACCTACTGGATGAGAAGGCCCAGAGAGGCAGTGACTTGAACGGCTGGTTGAGGATCATTTGAGTGCAGAGAAGGCTGAGTGACACGGTAGGCCCGGAAGAGGGTTTGGACTTCGGGGGGGACCATCCAAAACAGACACCAGGAAGGGAATTTGCCAACTGGTTGAAGACTGGATAGCTTCTGGAGCCTGATGGAAACTGGCAGAGTTCTTCTGGGCCAGGGAGCAGTCCTCTCAACACCCTAGTTCCAGGAAGAAAGGGGGAAGTGGAGGAGAGGGAGAAAGTGTTACCTTGCACTTGTGTGTGTGTGTGTATGTGTGTGTGTGTGTGTGTGTCTGTCTGTCTAGGTACCCATGTTACCTCCTCCACTCCTCTTAGTGCAATGGTCTGCACTGTATGATATAATAAAGACAATGCCTTATATTATTTAGATAGTGCTTTTCATCAGAGGGAGGCCATAGAGCTTTACAAACTGCATCTGTAGGGATCTCTCACCTACCATTGAAATGCAGGCCCTGGAGGGTGGAAAGCAGCAGCCATTCTTAGCCAGTAACACTATACAACAGTATATGTAAATATTAGAAACATCCGTGGGCTGGGGGAGAAGGGCAAGGGTAGAGGAGATTGTTAATCTGTAGTAGTTATAAATACTCAGCATGTGAACTGACAAGAAATTGTTCCTCTTCCTTTAGAATGCATCTAGTAATTCAGCTTTGCAAATAATCACTATGTAAACAACAATTAAATACCGGAGTGCATATTATATTTTTAAAAAGCACTGATATTCAGATTATAGATTCTATCCATACTCTATCCATACTGGGAGAGAAGGCTGTTCAAGTATACGTGAGTCTGGTTAATTCCCAATTATCCACTCTAATGGAGGGGAAACGGTAGGGCATATAATGCATAGCAGAAAATCACCGAAGGTCATTTCTCTTTTATTTTTGGAATGAATTATACATTTTAACTTTGCTAATTATGTTTTTTCTTTGGCTAGTAATAAATGAATTTGTATTCCCTGAGCTTATGCTGATGAAATTGGAAAGGCATGCATAGAAAAGGGAAGGAGAGTCCAGGCACGGTGTTCCAGAAACTCTATAGAAAGCAATAGCAGAGCATGCTTGCACTTTTTAATAGTAAGGAAAACCCAGAATTTGCTGATGATGCGTAGGCTCATGCACATACATGTATATTGTATGTTATAAATGCATATATACATATATAGTGGGCATATATATATATACACATATATATACACACATACTTATTTCTAGATATAGATATATAAATGTGGATACTTACTTGCAAGATGGAAATAACTAGATGTCTCTCTACATATGAATAAGCAACCTAAAATTTTATTTCAGTGTACATTTGAAAAAACCACTGCAGAATTAAGAGATCCCTAGAAATTAGGGGAAAGACCTTAGGAGTTTATAATAGGTAAAAGCCTGCATCATTTGTCTTGAGAAAGACGTGTTCATGTGTCTGTGGGCCAAGCAAGACTTGATGCAGTAACACAAGCCTATACTCGATTGTGGCAGCATTTATCTAAGTGAAAACTCCTAATCCTAGCAAAATGTACCTTTCTAAATCATCAAAGTCATTTCATTTCAAATGAGGACCCCCAAGTTAATTTTGCAAGTTAAAAAAAGAAAAAGACAAAACAGGAGAAACAACACAAGTGGAAAATATTTTGTTTCATGAGTAAAGACATAGTTGGAAGATCGTTCTAGTCCAAGTGAATCCTGTGATGGGCCCCAGAAAATAACCCCGGGTGGGGCGATATGCCCCGCCTTACGTTTTTCCTTAGGGAGGAATAGAGAGCTTCACTCTCTGCAAGTGACTTCCATTTGGGCAGGAGGTGAATGCTTTTAAATTATTCTGGAAAGAAAGGGGTGGGGGAAAACCTACCAGGATTCAGATGCTGGCCTGGTGAGAGCTGTCCAGCAATGATCTATATGAAGGATGAAACTAGGGCTGAGTTGGTTTTACTCCTAGAGTACAAATCAAAACAAAGTTCCACCTTCTCTTAGAGTCCAACGCCATCCCCTCACCACGACATTTAGCCAGACAAAAAGCCCAGCTCATCAGGGCTTCAAAATCCTTTGAGAAGAGCAAGGGGGCAAATGAGTGAGACATGCCAAGGATCGATGCCCCCCCCCCATCTTCCTGTGCACTACTGGGTGCTGATTTTAATGTATCAACTAATAACTCTTAGACCACTAAGTACAACAGATTCAGTGTCATTTCAGCTTTGAAGAACAGACGCTCACAGCTTTTCAAGCCGGCCGTGTTAAATGATGTATCTCATTCCCTCCACCCCTTGAGTCAACTGCTGCCTAGCCAGATTAAGGTGTCAGATTGATTTGTTTTATACATCTTTTGACCATGCTCATTGAATATTTAGGAAGTTTCTTCAGCCCATATTGAGGCTGAGATGTCCCGTGGGAAGCATTAATCAAAGTCACAGAGACTCACACACTGTGGAAACACAGCCTCTTTATTGTAGCGATTAGTTTTTGCAGTAACACATTAACACACTACAGAGCTTTCCTTTCTAGAACAATCGATCCTTTTCTTGTAAGCCACTACAGAACGGGGAAATTAACTCTTTAAAGTTTAACACTTTTTCTCCCCCAGCGTGAATATCTAGAAAAGGCAGAGGGGGTGGGGCTGGAGGCTGCCTCTGCTTTTCGCCAGCAACTAAAAACAGAACAAATTTCAGTGCACTTCTGGTGGAGGGAAACGCAGTTCTCCAAGCTGTTGTGCTGGTCATTTCACTTGTCTTATGTCGGGGGCGTCTGTTGTTTTTGCCCATTCTTTCTCTCTGGTATTTCCATTCTGTAACAATAAGCTTTAAATCTCCCTTTATGTCCCATTCCTAAATAATGGCAAGTGCACTTACTTTTTTGTCCTTCCCCATTAGGTCATTCATGACCATTCTAGAAAAAAAATACCCTTCTATTTTTTTCCTCTACAGTACTCTTGTCCATAGGAGACAATGTCTTGTAACAATGCAGAAGCCTAATCTCCATGTCAAAGCAATTTTCATTCCCCAGTGCACAGCCTGCTATCATTTTGTAATGTTTTGTTTCTTATTCTAAAAGAATTAAAAAGGAACAGTAAGCCGTCACGGGGGCCTGTAGTCCTTATCTCAGTGTCTGGAAATTTGGACAGTGTATTTTACTGCTGAGATAAAATGGAAAGAACTCCAAGTTCAGCAAATCGTAATGGGTTTAAGTTCTATTGAAATCGGCAACCAGAAGATCAGATAACGGGGGTCCTTCAGTTGTCTTTTTAATCGGGTTCCCCGCAAGGCTGAATAGAGACAGAGCAGACACACAGAGTGAAAATATAATTCTTGGATAGGTTAAGTACATGTTTGAACTCTTGCAAGCAGAAGCGATTTGCTGATGACTTAATCATTTTCTGGTCAATTATCTGTAAGGGCCCTTGCAACTCCATGGCAATTATGATGCAAGTTGGCCTTTTGGGAGAAACACCAGTCTCCCTGCTTCTGTTTCCTTGTTACGTCCATTCTCTGCCATAAATTTTCATTCATTTATTATCTTTGCTAGTATAGAAACAACTTTCTGTGTAGTAATTACAGCCCCAATACACACTTTAGCTGTCATCTTGTTGGGAGTCTGGATGTTCTCATGGCCAGTGTTTGATAAGTGGTCTTTGTTGATTTTTGATGAATGTACATCTTTTTCTGGGGACCCAGGGAAGGGAATGCTTGTGATGACAAAGGGCGGGGGTTGTCTGTCAGCCCGCCTTATATAAAGCTATGGATTTATTGGTTTTGACTTGGCAAGTTGAGATGCATCTGTCCTTTACCGTGAACAGAGGACTGTCAATAAGAATGGTATCATTTGCAGTGAATCCAGGAAGACATCTTCATTTAAAAGGTCATCAGGAAACCTTGGTAAACAAAGTTTTAAAGCCTAATCATGTTAGGGTAACTTGGCATTTAAAAAAAATGTAATAAAGTTTCTGTCTAGGCCGTCTGTGTACTCTGTCTTAACCACACCTTCCAAACTGCGCGGACTCCCACAGAAAGGGGGTGTGGGTCTTACCAGCGCTGGCTGTAGGAAGTGTGAACAGGCATGGTGGTCTGGCCAGACAGATGTGGGTACCCTGTGCAAACAGGAAGTGGAGTCGCAACTAGATGGCCATGCCAGCACCCATTACCAAAAAATAAGCAAATGCTAGATTCCTCCCCTTTTGTGTGAAAGCTATTTTCCAGCATTGCATGAGGCCATCGTGTGATGACACAAATTCTCATTTCAAAAAAAAAAATCACTCTAGTGGTGAAGTTGCATGGTTCACCATCTCTGGTACAGGTTTCCCCTGCTATCCAGAAGTAGAGCGTTCCTGCGAAACCTTTCATAAGCCCAAATGGCAGAAAGCAAAGAAGCAATTACCGTCAATTTATATGGAAAAAACATTGAGCATTCCCAGACCTGAGAAAATAACGTCTCTTAGACTTTTCTGATACCCTAGGACACATCTCGATAACAGATGCACAAAATAAATCAAGATAAAGCACAGATGCTCACAGACACAGCGCAAAGCCATGGCGGCATGAGACTGAGCTGCCGAGCCCGGCTCCTGGGGAAGGAGCTTGGTGAGGCCACTCTTGCTACTCGGGGAGCATGCTACCTCCCTAATGGCTTGCTGCAAAGCAAATGCTGAACACTGTTTTCCCTTGTTGCTTTGTTTCTGAAAAGCAAATATCCTTTTTGGATTTCTTTTGGTTAGTGAAGCCAGGTACCAATGTAGGTCTTTTTGTAAAAGCAAAATGGTGGAACGTGAACTTTTAAAAAGCAGGAGAAGCTGTACTTGAAAGTAACAACACTTCCCAGTGCTCTGTGGCTTCAATGCATTTCCATAAAAAAGTATAGAACTGCTGTTTGTTCCATTGAAAGATGAAGAATGATGTTTAGAATAAGATATTTAGCTTCTCAAGGAAATTCAGATTTAGAATGAGTTTTCCTTTTGAAATGTGGAGGGTTGGGAAGTGATTTCCATAACTGATAGGTTTTATAATCTCTTAAAAATGCGTTACTGTTTTTACCCCTCCTGCCACCATTTTGGTGGAATCCAGAATGTATCCTGTCCTAATAAGGAGGAGAGGAGAACTTTAAAAAGACCTCAAATGCTTAAAGAATAAATGAAGAAAATGGCCATGTTCTTATCCTTTCCAACATTTAAATTTGACAGTTCAACAGATGCATTACCTCTCAGCTCATCAAGTGGTTTAGCAATTTCCGTGAGTTTTACTACATTCAGATGGAGAAGTACGCCCGGCAAGCCATCAACGACGGAGTCACCAGTACCGAAGAGCTATCTATTACCAGAGACTGTGAGCTGTACAGGGCTCTGAACATGCACTACAATAAAGCAAATGACTTTGAGGTAGGAACTCATCTTTATTGTTCAGTCATCTCCCTTTTCTTTTTTTTTTTAATTAATTTTCTTTAGCAATGTTCCCAAATCTGTTTTAGTCTTGTTATCTCATTGGAGCATCCTGCAATAGGGTAAGAGGTAAAGCAGCAAGGAGAAGCCCCCCAACTCTGAGAAGAGTCACACGGGACTGACCCACTCCTATGTCTGTTCCCATTCCCCAGCTCTGCTGCTTGCGGGAAGACCCATAGGCCACAGAAAAGGGAACTGGAAAATTCAAAGAAAGTTGCATCAAGGAACACACACAGTGACTCCCTTTCCAGGGAAGAGGTCCCCACTCTAACAGGCCTTTTTGCTACTTAGGTTCTGGCGTGTTGGCTGAGCTGACATAGGTAGGCTCTATGCAACGATCGCTGCAAAAGTTGTTTTCTAAAAATGTCTAGAATGAATGGGGGAGTGATTCCGTGGTTTCTACTTTAATCAGCATTTATTTCATTTATGGAAGAAATGGTACAAGAATTTACTAAGTACATACTGTAAGAGAGCTATCAACATCTTTCTATGGTTTTGTTTCTGTTTTTGTTCTTTTGCGGGGGAGAGCCTAGGGTGTTTATGTCGCATACATGAAGCTTCCCAAGCATGCCGCTCTTTGTTCATATACATGCCTCCCCCCACACACACGTGTATCTACAACATGCACATTCTAGATACACACAAAGCAGTATAGACGATTCCCAGAAAGCAGTGGTTACTCTATAGTGAAAGATGCGTGACTATGGGTAAGGCGTTTCTTTACTGAATAATGCAGTGCCTCAGCAAACATTTTTCATTGCAACATGATGACTCTATGAGACAACACTAGCGAATCTCCCAGTCTTCACAAAAGCATTTTGCTGAGCCCTGCTGGCTGAGGCAACAATAGTAAGAGGTGGGAATGTGGCAGGCTTCTGCAGGCTGAATCCCTGGTGGTGAGTGTAGACAGGCGGTAGGTGGCTTGATCACGTTGGTCCTTTTCTTGTATTATCTTGAGGATAGGAATGTTCTTCTCCACCATCTGCTCCTACAGGGGACCTTATGTTAATATTCATGCATTCCTCACATAGACAGGCACCCAGAAACACCCAGGAAGTTGGCTTCTTCAAAGGAAGAGAAGGTCATCTTGGCCTACACTTATCAATGAAAGGGACCTCCCCATTCCTTTTGGGGCCCTCCTCACACTGTTTTTGGCAGTGCAGATCAGTGATGGTGGCTGACCAAGCAGCGAAGGTGGAAACTTAGCCGTGAGGAGGTCATGGTTTTCTCTTGAAAGTTTGAACAGTTCTACAGTTGGCCAATTTATCTTTGTTATCCAAGACGAAATATGTGTTTCTTGCCAAAGGGATTATGAGCAACGTTTCTCTCTGGCTGAATACATTGAAAGTGGGGATCCTTCTTGTACTGCTTCATCGTTGTAAGGTCTTTTTGTTTCATGTCTTTTGTAAGAGAGCACTGCTTTACCATCCTGGCAGAACCCTCTCACAGAATTTCTTCTAGAGCTGACGAATAGGACTATGGCTAGCCATTTTAAAGAAATCCTGGGAAGCCTTTCGTTCCTTTTTCTCCCCCTTTCTGATGAGTCTGTTGCCCTAAACTTTACCCAAAGAGGATTCAACTGTGTGCTAGTGAACTCTTTACAGCTGATAACGGCAAATATTTGTTTGGCGGCGTGCGTCAAGCTTCCTAAAAGAATTGCCCAAGATTCACGCGACGAGTTCTGCATTTTTGCTGTGTAATATACTCGAGAGGACAAATCCTTACGGTGTACATTAGGATTTTTAAGGTTCTTAAGCCTTACCTGGTTGGAACTTAATCCCCTGCTCACAGCCCAAGGGTCAGAATGACACAAGCAGGGGCGGCTGCCATCAAGAGGCATCCAACAAGCTGCTCCATTTAGCAGCATCTAAATCCTCCTTTAATATGATTAACATCTGATATTTCTCTCTTTGTGAATCATATTAACTTCCAGCCAGGACACCTCTCCTTTATCTGCAGTGTCTATTTTAAGACTGCTTCAGTGCAAGGAGTATGGGGCCCAGGGAGCAGTTTTGTCACTTCTCATGTGACTCCAGACAAGTTATCGGTCTATTCGGGTCTTTTCCTTCTTCAGTAAAAAACCGGGATCTTTCCGGAAATGTGCTAAGACATAAAGCAGGAACATGGGTTCCGTGCTGTTCTTTCCACTCATACATATGTGCAGATGCACACATGCATGCTTGCCGCCACAGACGGTCACTAAATAGTTTTTCATTTCGCCTCCCAGTTGGGCTCATTTACTAAGAGAAGCTTCAGATAAGATGGTCCCTTGTTTTCTGTGCCTTTGTGCATGGAGGTCAGTGCTTAAGTGAGATGCTTGAAAAGCCACTGGTCCTTATCAACGTAGCTTTACCACTGCGGGCTGTGACCACAGGCCCCAAGTAGACCCAGCACCTTGGGCTGAGTATCTCAGCTTGATACTGTGTGCACTGATTGGTATTTAAGTTTCTCTTCTTAAGATCAAGTAAAGTGAATCTGTAGTCTTATAGGAGCAGGGGAAGAGGATGGCAAAATAGAGAACTGTACATCTTGGGGTTTTGGTTTTTGGTTTTCTTCTAATTTTTAGACAGGAATAAAGCATAGTAGAGAGACTTTGAAGTTATGGCTACATGTTGTCCAAAGATCCAGCCAGTTTAGAGGACTACATATTCACCCAATGGAGTATGAGCTGGTCAAATAAGAAAACAGCTTATTGGTGGCATTTTTAAATTTCTCAAGCAGTTATTTGTCACAGTAACAAAAGAGCGAATGTTTATTGGTTCTGCTCTGTCCTGGACACTCCTCTAAATGTTTTACCAGTATTAACTTAGTTAGTGTGAGCAATAATAATGCTGTGGATGTTAACAGAAGAAAAACTGTAGTTTGCCTAAAGCCTTACACTGTTTTTTAAGTAATTCTAAACTGGTGGGAACAGGCAGAGCCAGTGAAGGAGAGAATGAAGCTACCACTTTCCCTCCTTCACCATGACTTTCTTCTTCCTGCATTCTCTTCTGCTGCTTGTCTTTTTTCAGCTTTCTACTCTGTCTGTCTCTGCCTCTGTCATAGCTGGCTGGCGGCACCTCTGTCCCTGCTTAGCACCATCCCCCTCCAGCCCCTGCTGCTCTGGGCTCTCAAGGCCAGAGTGGTTGCTGACCCCTGGCCTACAGGAAAATAAAGCAGATGGGGAAGGTTTATCACTAGCGAGGAGGGAGTGGCTTGACTCTCTCTCCTCCTCCAGACCAGCGTTTCCTGGCCTTTATGAGTCAGGACCTTCTAAGTGACAGGAGGGCTTGTTCTGCCTTTTGTATCAGTTTACACAATGGCCAAGATTCTTGGCACAGCACTTAGCCTTCGGAGAGCTTGAGAAGACCCAGGGGAAGTGGGAGAAGACCCAGAGGGGGAGGGGCACGCAGGCCACCATCAGTCTGTGCTGGAGGAAAGAAAGTTGGCCACCTCACAGGGGTGGGGCATCTGGCTTCTGAAGGTGAGTGTGTAAAGGTGTGCAGGAAAGGGGTGTTTAATTACAGGCTGCATCTTTCACTCCTACTTCTCACGTTTAATGAGATTGGCAACAATAAATTTGTCTTTCCAGGTGTTATGGTATATATTTCCATGCTTCATTCTCACTTCCCTTTGAAGAGGTTCCAACATTTTCTTTATGGGGAGGGAGAGGAGGGTTGGGATCCCTTCCCAGTTTTTAAATCATACTGATACTTCTGACTTTAGGGGCAGTTGAGATGGATTTTATTACTTGTTTGTTTCCCTCACTCAGTGACAGGAAGGAAGGGAATGATGGCTGTCAATTTGCAAGGCGGCCCCTCTGCTCCCCGTCATTCTCCAGTACCAGGGGCTGGTAGCAATTGCCCTCGGTGTTCAGCCCGCGGCCCCCCCAGGCCTGCCAGTGCTGGGCATTTACTTGCAGGCAGGGTCCACGTGCCCTGTGAGAGTCACTACCCCCGCCGCTCCCCCCTCAAGACCAGGTGTGCGCGGGGGAGGCTGCGAAAGGGATGGAATGAGGGGAACTTGACTGACCGATGAGCGGGCTCCTACAGACCTTCCCCGAGACACTGACATCCCACGGAGCAGACGCTCCCCATCAGAGCCTGTGGTTCACCTTTTTTCCAGGTGTCACATGACCGGCAAGAAGGGTAGTTCCGCTGACCTACAGAACCGGTGCCTTGCTTCCCCCTTAACAGAAACAAACCCGCAGCACCCCTCCCATCCCATCCCCACCCCAGACGCTGAGCAACGCGTGCGGAACACATCCTCCCCAGCCCCTCTGCCCCCGCTTCCCACACAAGCCGCGTTTAAGAAGATTTAATGTATTTGGAGGTCTTTCATTCACATTGTCATCTCTTTAAAGAAAAATGAGGACAGGTGGATTTAGGAAGCGCTCCCCTCTGCTCCAAAGAGATACTTAAATATGAGTGATCATTTGGGAAACTGGCACACGAGTGAAGCCCTCTTATTGCTGTTGCAGTCTTTTGGCCTCTGAGCCGCTGAGCCCTTTGAGTGATCACATGACACGCACCCTTGGTGGGCAACGAGGAGGAAAAGACACTCTTACCATTTCTTCCCTTGCCAGTCCCGCCACTGACAAGCCAAATTGATCTTTTAAGGGACTAAATGAATGTTCTCTAAATATATGTACACACATGGCTGTCTGGGAACATATTCCTGTACAGAATGATGGCCTGAAGAGTGAGGGAGAGGACAGTAAAAGACGCAGGCTGGGAGGTGGGCTGCAGGGGGTGGGGGGTGAGGGGGTGGGGGCAGAGGCAGGATTGTGCATGCACGGAGCTTCGTTTTTACACCACTGTCCTTTTGGGATTCAAGGTGTTGATCAGTATAATGAAGCGGGCCCATTGATTTATCATCTATTTGGTAATGTCGTTGCATTTTTAGCTCCCTGTGTCTTTTTTGTCATTGGGTTACATTCAAGCACAGTAAGATCAGCTTTAAAACCTCCTTACTCAACAGCTTTATTAGTTATAGCATTCCATGACCTTTCTTACCATTCTTAAAGAAAAAGATACAGTGTAACGTCGCTTCACTTTGCTTATTGTCCTTTGTTGGGGTGAACAAAGCATTTTCCACAGTGGCTATAGCACATAATTATACAACTTTCAATGGCAGTGTCTTGGCACATATCAAAGTTCAGAGAAGCCTTTAGAAAAAAAAAATGTTTTGTGGCAGCCTAGGGAGGGTCTCATCTTTCCTTCAGAAAATAGTTCAAGGCTCTTCTGTCAAGCTTCCCTACTTAGAGCTTTTTCTCCTCCTGCTTCATAAAGTTTAAAGCGGATTCAGTGGAGTTCTATGATCTATTTCCTTTGAAAGATTGTTCCTCAGCACAGAGAGGCCCTTTGACTTCAAGAGTTCACAGATTCATGTCTTTAGGTATCATATGTCTGACCTTATCAGTTACTCCATTTAATGTCGGAGAAAAAGTCTCAACTCTTTGTGTTTGTCTGTTTTGCGTCTGTGAAATGATTTGGTGAAAAGACCATCCTTTTTAACACACCACTGAGAGGCCGTTTCTACTGCAACCTACCCTGTGGCTTTTCTCTCTTTAAAAAAAAAAAATTGTCCTTGTGTTTTGTGTATGGATGAGTTCACAGTGAGAATAGAATTATACAAGGGCAGACGCACACACAAAAAAAATCTTTTGCTTTCCCCCCCCCCCCCAATGATCTATTGACTCTCTTGGTGGCTCTGTCCCAACAGGAGAAGGCATTTAGCAGGGCACAGAGGTAGCAGCCCAGTGCTGGGAAGGCAGTGGGCTTTCCCTTGCTTCAACCTACCCCGAAGGCCTTCATAATTAATTGTCCTTCAGAGATGAGGGAAGTTCAGAGACAGTGTGCGGAGTGATGTCTATTGTCTGACATTCAGTTCTCCTTGCCTCTGCTCTTTTTCTTCGTCCCACAAAGGGTTATCAATAGGAGAAAGGGAGCAAGTTCTCTGCGGAGAGCCGCTGGTGGTGGTTGGAGCTTTCGGAGGGATGTTAGCATTGTGTTCGGCCCATCCTGGCTTCAGTGTCTGGAGGAGTTCTGACAGCCTTTTGAAAACGAGCCTGTTTATTTTGTCTAGATGAAACAAACTCATTTAGCCTCCTAAAGCTTGTTCAAAAGTTGGTGATCCCTTTTCACGTGGCCGATAATATTTTAAATCAAATTTCCTCGGCCTCCTCCCACCCCCAGATTTGATTTCACTGTAATCGTTTGGTTCTTTTTCAGCCGCAGGGCAGAAAATGTAGTGCTCATTCCCTCATTTCTCTTAAGTGTCTCAGTATAAATTTGCAAGAGTAAGTATTTCTGCAAACAGTCTTTTTGGTGAGGCATAGGACTTTGGTTCTTGAAAGTAGATCATTCTCATTTAAAAATACTGTGTCACCTCCGTGATTGCGTTAAGCCAATCATCAGTGCCATTTGGTAACATGACACAAAACAATGCAATCTGTGTGGGCCCCCGCCCCAAACCCCTGCTTTTGGCTGAGACACAAACTGAAAGATTCAATATAGAGACAGCTATTTGAGAAGTAAAGGAGGAGGGCCATTAATGATTATTATACTTCTGTTCCTGTTAAATAGGGTGAAGCCAAGAAAAACAAATATAATTGTTCTTCCAAAGAGCAGTTGAGCGGGCACATTAGAAAGGTTTAAGATCACTTCACTCTCGGGTGCACAGGGACGTCGAGGCTTAGGGGAACCGTATCTCAAGGAAATCTCTAGGTCTCTCAGAGCAGCTCCTCCTGGAGGAAAGGACCCATCACAATGGCCAGAAGTGATTCTGTCCCCGTAGCCTCCTTGAACAACTTTCCCCGCAGACCTTTTGGTACTTAAAGAGAACCTGTGTATGGCATTGACACAACTAATATAGTCATACCAAAAAGGGGGTCATAAAAAATTAAAGTTATTCTTATGAATCTTTCATCAGAAGCAATGAAAAGGGACACGAGTGTAGTCTCAGTCCTTTGTGCTGCAAGCTCTTCTTCCGGGCTCCGGGCTATTGTTCTTGCAGCTCCTCAAACAGACTTTCACTTTCAAACTGACAAAAGTCACTTAAAAGCCAGCCAGCTGTACTAACACACCCACCTTAGCGAGCGAGCGGGAGCCTCAGGCAGGTGCGGAGCCCTCTGAGAGACCTGGTTTCAGGTGGGCGGGGCCACCTCGTCCTGCCTGCCTGCTGCCTGTGCCCTCCCACCCGGGGGCCACGAGTGGCCCTTTCGTGCACTCCCCCCACCCTTCAGGTGCCTCCAGATTTTTCTTGCCTTCTCTTTATGGCATGAAACACAGACATCTGTGATCATATTGGTATCTCAGGTGGGAGGGCCAGGACCAGGTTAGAAAAGTTTGGGCACGGAACTTTGCAGAAGACAGAGGGAGTGTGTCTCAAAACTCTCTCCTTCCATTTCCCCCTTGCCTCTCTTTCTTCAGCCTTTTTTTTCTGCCAGTCTGAAGCTCTGGTAAGCTTTTCAGATTGCTGCTGCTTCCTAGAGAGTAACTTGGGTCGGATGAGAAGCACCCACTGGTGGTGGGGACAAGCCTTACCTTGGGATTGAAGATCCATCTGGAGACAGCTAGGCTAGGGGGTTCTGCCTGCCTCCCAGGCCTGGGGGCAGCGGCCGCCGTGGGCCGTGGCGAGTCCTCCCTGTGTGTGTATTACA
>PITA01013791.1:0-26598 GCA_004023965.1 Spilogale gracilis | reverse complement strand
TCCTCGACTTCTGAACTCCAGATGTCCCAGTTTTCTTGCCCAAATCACTCTGAGGTCTACAATGAGAAGCAGGGTGATTCTACCCCTTAACCTAGCCCCACCCCTTGCCACCTTCCCACTTCTCCATTACCCAGATAGAGAGTGACTTTGAATAGCTCCCCAACATGAGGGCTGACATTTTCAAACTTACAGCCTGCACAGATACAGGGTGGGAGGAACTGCTCCCAGGGTGTGACAGGGGATGGGGGGGTGGGACGGGCAGTTACTAGATACCGCATACTGCATACTGGACGGATGCCTTTCTCCTCGTGCCACTCCTTTCCTCTCCTTGGCTCCTTTATTTGCTTTCTACGCATTGCCACATTTTACCCATTTTCAGAGAGCAGTCTAAAACGTGAGCACAGAAAAGATTCTTCATGCTCCACTGTGCGTGTTATGGTCATCTGAAGGTTCTTTTTCTCTGGGTGGAATCTTCATCTCCACTTACCCCCTACCAAAGTCCCCTCCACTTACCCCCTCCCCAGCCCCCAACAATGATCTATTACCAGATATTTAAAGTGATTAGTACTTGGCTCTTTTGGAAAGGAGCTAAAACATTTCCCTTAAGTTTTATTCTGTATATTTCACAGAACCACAGTTTTGGGGAAGGTGTGCTGGTTTGCCCATTAACCGCAGTGAATTTCAGAGTTTAATATCTTGGGCTGTGATGGGTGCTGCGTAATTGGGTTGTTTAGTTTCCCCTTAAATTTAAATTAATTTGTCTGTGTTACCATACTATGACTAACTTCGTGAATAGAGAGTTTAACCGGTTTTGTTTTGTTTTGTTTTGCTTTAAATCTCCCAACCACCGCAGCATAAGATGTTTGAAATGTCTCTATCTTTGAGTAAGACAATGATTTTTCCTTTTAAGGATTAAGTTTGTATTTTTATGGGAAACACGGTCAGACCCTAAGACAGAGACACTGGTAAGGAATAAAGAAAACTCCCCGTGAGGAATGAGTTATGGTGTCGTACCAGGCCCAAATACTTTCCAGTCACTGAGCCCTGTTCCGGATCTTAAGAACGATCTGACTGGGAGAGTGAGGGAGAGGTGATCAGATCATTTGGCTACCCTACTCCCCCCGCCTCACCTCCACACCCCGCCCCAAGCAGAAAGCTGGTTGGGAGAGGCTGGTATCTGTCATTGGTGGAATCATTTTTGAAAGACTCAGGATGTCCCCAGAACATTTCCAACCTTCCATTATGAGCTCATTATGGTTTTATCACCCATGAGTTTATTTAAGCCTTTTTTTAAAACCTAACTGCTTTCTCAGAGTATACCACTCCTCAAGATAATAATTCTCTAAATTTATTACCTGCTGTGAAAATTGTATCTTCTTTTTATGGTTCTTAAAGTGATTTCCCTAGAACTCCAAAGGGATCTCCCCTGTTATAATATCCTGGGATTTGTGCACAGGACTGTGGCCATATTCTCCATTTCCTTTCTGATTTTATAGACTTTGATCATTCCTCCCTCTTAATCTTCATCTCTCCAGATTAAGGGGCTCTAATCCTTTTTAAAAGTCTAATCTCATACAGTAAGTGGGCTGCCCCTGATCATTTTCGCTGCCCTTCTGTAATGCGTTTCTGGCATGACCGTGTCTTCTCGAAGGATGGTTGCACTTACCAGGCCAAGGGATGGAGTTCCCACTATGTGCAGCCACGCTGCATTTGACTCTGTCTCACCCAATGAGATTTGTTTCGTTTGTCTCAAAGTTTATCCTCAGAATTTGGATTTCTTGAATAACATCTCAGTAGGGCTTTTTGGTTAAGATGGTCCCATGAGACCATTTATGAGACTCTTGGCAAGTATTCTGGCAAATCTGAATGTGTCTCCAGGACACAGCCAGCCAAATAAAAAATGGGCACATCGACCATGCTGTCCAGATGTTTTCAGTGTTTTTGTGGCTAAAGTATCAGGGTATTTGATATAATGAAGACATGGCCTTCGTCTTGGGCTTGAGTCTTTAAAATGGTAAAACTAGGGCAAGAAAGCTCTGGGCTCTAAATTATTCTCAGGGAGGAAACAAAATGTTCACTTACAAGCAGGTGTTATTTTATACGAAAGCATCACCTTGAAATCTTAAGAAGGAGATCCTTTGGGGAGTCTTTGCGATGTCAGTGGTCCTGAACTAATAATAGTGCAGAACCTAAGAGTATGGATGCTGGAACTGGTTCCTGGGATCAGATCCCAGCTCTTGAAACCCTGATAAGTACCTTTCTCTCCTTATGCCTCAGTTTCCTCATCTATAACATAGGGAAAATAATAACAACTATCTCACATAGTTGTCTTCAGAATTAAATGAATAGACATGACTGTATTAGCAGAAAGTAAGTGCTTTATAAGCATTTGCTTTTATTAATTCATAGAGCCAAGTAAAAGTTACCTTTTTGCTGTTATCAGTAGCCCAACTATTGCACCATTTCCTGCTGACCCTAAATAGGCAAACAAACAAATGAGCAAACAGGGAGTTCTCATCAGAATTGGGACAAAGAGTCAATGCAAAACTGGTTTTAAAAAGAGAAAGGGAATCCTCCTGCCCCAGGTGTGGCTGTAAAACGGGACACCAGCCCAGAACAGTTCCAGGCTTCTGGAGTCCTGGGTTCCAGAGAAGGGCAGCTATGAGGGGACGGCTGGCGGAGTGGAGGGTTTGCCTCTAGCAACACTTGCCTCTTTGAGCTCTACTTTGCTCACCCGTGAAGTGATAAGATGCAACACAGAGCTTTGTTCTACCTCTGAAATTCTGTGATTCTAGATGACAGTCTGTATTCTCGAAATAAATCCTGGGCACGATGCAAAGCTTTAAGCAGTGACTGTGGAGCCCCTAGGAATCCAGATGTCCTAGGTGTCCATGTGGGGCCACTTCTACCCTTGTGGCTCTGCTGTGGCTTAATTATCTCAGTGAAAATCTCTAGGGTGCCCATTTTCTTGTTCTCCCAAGGCTCTCTTTGCAGATCTAAATCTTAACAGCGCCCTTGGAGACATGGCAACTCCCATGCTGGGATTATAGAGACTAATTTTTTAAATTCATAAACATTTACTGACTGAATTGGCACGAGTCATTATACTTGCTGCTCACTTTATGTGCTGTGTTGGCTGGGGCAGCCGAACAATGAGGACATTTGTCCTGCAGCCCTCATGCAAGTGGGTTTTCTAGGAGATGGAACAGAACTGAACAAACTAAGAAGGGTGTGTATACATGTGTTCCCACACGTATCCCACTATGCCACACCTCCACCCCGACCATCAGCGTTTGCATTATGGGTGAAGCTCTGTATTATAAACAACATCTGCCCTTGTTCAGGACAGAAAGAATCGTTTCGGGTAGCTACCTTTACTACTAGGCTGGGTTGGCGATTTTTGCAAAAGCAACACCACCTTTTCTTTTAAGGACTCCCAATATGGTGGTAGTCTCGATCTCAAAAGTCTTTCCCAGTGGGATTTTGTGTGTGTTCATGCATTTGTGGTCGGTAGGTATCAAATCCTCGCACAAGTCATTTGGATATGTATTTTTCATCTTTGTAGGGTCGTAGTCCCCGACTTGTGTTTTTTTGGGGGGAAGGGGCGACCATAGCATTTTAAAGTAAAATCTGGTTCTAAAAGTGACTTTAGTAAAAGGTAGTATGTTGCTGAGAACAAGTGTGGGGGGTCTGAGTGGCGCTGAAGACAGAGAAACAACCAGAAGCAGAAGTGGGTGGAAGAAGATGAAAGGCTCTGATTTCAAGGCCACCGTGTCTCCTTGAATATAGAGACAATTTTCAAAGATTTGTCATTTTCAGTGGCTTGATGGTATGCAAGAAAATCTGTCTATCGATTCCTGTAATTGCCTTTCAGCCGGACCAATGCAAGGGCCAATCCCTGAGAGCATCCCAAGACTCCCCATCACAAACTTTACCTCAAGTCCTGTTAGGTGTTGGATGGGTCTGGAGCACCCCAGGGGCCCCTGGGGCCATTCAAGAATCTGTGCCTCCCCTTTTCCAAACTATTTACCTTTCTTGAAAAAGGAATTTCAGAGCCATTCTCAAGCTCTTAGGTAGCTTTTGAAATACAGCTCCTCCTTCCTTTTGCAAAAGGTAATTGTGGAGGAGAGACCAACAGAATACTCTAGAAACACAAAACAGATTTTCTCTGACAGAACAAAGATCTTTTATTCCAAATCAAAAGATGGGATCGAGGCCTTTAATCCCAGTCCTTTTTCAGCAGCTCCAGTGTTAGTTGGGATGCAGACTCTGTTGTCAGCAGAGTGGCCATCTCTCCCAGGATCCGGTGCTCTCGGAAGCACTCTCTTAATCATCACCCATACTTCACAGTGCCTTCTCTGGTGCTCGCCATGAGTGATGCTGTGCTCTTCGTCCTGCCCGAACTCCGCTTCCTAACAGTTTCTCCCTGGGCTCCTCACTCAGGCTCTGTCAGTACGAATACAGGGCACGCAAACTAGTTCCCACGTTAGCCTAGGCAAAGCTTAATTACGAAGATAAACCCACTGCAGAAAACAATCACATAATGCATTCTCGGATGCAACAGGAGTAACTGTGGATTATCTGTGCCCCAGCTTCCTTTCGTGCAATATTGGAGAGTTTATGTCTTGTTGTTTTTGGATAATCTCCCATCCAAGAATGGCACCAAGCTTGGCCCTATTTATTCTACCACCTCACCCAGTAGTTGTAGCAAAAGTTAAACTTTAAGCGCCGTCAGCCTGTCTTGAACTCAGATACCGATGGCACATAATTTGTGGGGCTGACTTGAAGGGAAGTGAGTCAGCACTGCAGCGTGAAGGTACGCTGCTTGTTTTTCCATCTAAATGTTGAGCTGATTCATTTGATGTGTTGTGAAGGAGGTCTGGATTCCTCCATCTCGTATGTTTGAATGTTTCCTGGCAGACACCTTCCTAATGAAAAGCTCCTCATCAAGGCAGAGAAGGACTGAAGTCTTCCTGGGCCCTGATGATCGCTGGGTGTGGTTTCATTCTGTCCCCATAGATATGGGCAGCCTTCCGTGCATCTGAGGAATGGCGTGACATTGCAGGTTGAATTGGGGTGAATCAATTCCAGCTACCCTACAAGAACAAGTAGTGTGCTGACCTGGCGAGGCACACAGGATTCCTGAAGAATGAAAGCGTCTTCAGAACATTGTTAGCCCTCAAGTTTGGCTAAGAGCACAGGTTGGCAAACTATGACGTATGGGCCAGATTGGGCCCTCAGCCTGTTTTTTTATGACTCCAAGCTCAGAATGGTTTTTATATTTTTAAATATATTTTTTTAATATTTTATTTTACTTTATATTTTTAAAGTTGTAAACAAAATGAAGAATATGCAACAGAGACAGAATGTGACTCACAAAGCCTTTGTATTTACTATCTAGCCCCTTACAGAAAAAGTTTGCCAACCTCTGGCTCAGATTGTTTTGCTCTTTTGGAGAACATGGACTCCCTCTGAATCCAAGATTCCAAAATTCCATGATTCTTTGATGAAATAGTCTTGGTCCAGGTCTTACCTGGATAGCCTATCAGATGTGTAATTCCAGCGGGACCTTCCAGTTGTGCTTAAGATCTAAGAGTATTTTCAACGCATCCTGGGGCTAAAGAGATTAGGAAAGTATTAGATTTTCATTTTTATTACTTTTTTTAAATTTTTCTTTGAATTTCATTTGTCCTTTTGTTTTGTCTGTTTAAACTTGAGTCACTCTTTGAAACACATGCGGACTTTGGGAGGGAAGGAATATTTACTCCATCAGCACAGATAACATGACGATCATTGTGTTTCCTGACGCTTATATACCAAGATTTTCAAGCATGAGCAAATAAACTGGCCTTTTTAATCATATTTGGTGAACCAAATTTCAGCGCCACAAAATAATTTTGACAGTGTCATCGAGTATATTATAATGACATTTGCCATTCTGTTCCTGGCAAGTTAGTTAAGTACCTTCTTTTCTGGGGCTATGGGAGAGATGGTTTTATTTCTCTTGATATCTCTATCAAGTTACCAATGGAATGTTTATGCCATTTAAAAAGCATACACAGGGGCGCCTGGGTGGCTCAGTTGGTTGAGCGACTGCCTTCAGCTCAAGTCATGATCCCGGAGACCCGGGATCGAGTCCCACATCGGGCTCCCTGCTCGGCGGGAAGCCTGCTTCTCCCTCTCTCACTCCCCCTGCTTGTGTTCCCTCTCCAGCTGTGTTTCTCTCTGTCAAATAAATAAAATCTTTAAAAAAAAAAAAAAAAAGCATACACACATTATTAGCAGGTAGAGTAGATGTTAAGACATTCTTTTCTATCCCCGAAAGTCACAATTAGTCAAGACTCTCCATCCAAGCACAGTTCTTGATCATCACGTGATTTTTTAATCAACACATAGGTCATCAACATCTTAGAGGTGTAGAAATTTTATTGTGCATTCTGTATTTTTTAAATAGCCACTTTGAAAAGAGGAAGACTCAGTTTAGGTGAGGAAACAAAGAGAGCACTCAAGGGCATGCCTCCGCCGTCCTCCATGCTGCTGTCAGAGAAGTCCACGCCCAGGGCTGATAGCCTGCAGCATCCCCAGCCCTCAGTGCCTCCACTCTGGCCCCAAGTCCATGTCCCCTGAAGCTGTTTCATGGAACTCCACTGTGCATTCAAGGTAGATCCTTAGCCTTTCTCCCCGCACTTTCCACGTGACTCTTCATTCGTTTTATTACACTTCCTCCAGTGGGGCCATTTCCACCATGTCCTGTCTACTGGCATTTCTACGGACTGGTTGGGCGCCGGAGGATACCAGGCAGGTTCCCTTGGAAGTTTTCGTGCCACTGGCTCAATGTATGTTCCTGCCGCAGTGACAGACGGAGAGACGCGCTTTCCTTTTGCCACTTTTTCTCATTATCCCTGCAGCTCTTTCAGTCTGGCTGGGAGCAACCTGGGGGCCCTTGTGGGTCTCCCTCCCAATCCGTCCCCACCACGCCCCTGGCACATTAACATGACATTGCGTGGTGTGCACAGAACGAGAGCAGCTTCCACCAGCTGAAACCTCTGATCCCAAACCCACTAGAGAGTTTGGCTTTTGGATTTTGGCAAGAAGGCCTGTTGCCCATCAGGTCAGCATGAATAAAGATTTCTTTCTTCCTTTCTTTTTTAAAGTCAAGCACCAACTGACACTACACCCTCCCCCCCCAGCTCCCTTTCTCAAGACGATTTAACCCCTTCTCCCAAGTACATTTTTTTTTTTCTGAATGCCTGGGATTTTGTTTTATTCTTTTCCTGTTCTTTTATTGGTTTCATTCTTCTCCTATTCTTTCCACAACCAAGAAATCTACATGTAGAATCTAAAAGCCAAATCAATTCTAAGCCATCTTATCATTTTTAAAGGCTGTTTATCCAGCTCTGCAGTAGGAACAAGCAGACTGTTTGAAGGCCACATACTTTTCGAACCTTGGTTGCAACACGTTTGCCCCGTTTTGAAACTGTCTTTATCTAGCCGAGAAAACGAAAATCTATTTGACAAAGTGGCACTCTGGCCAGTTTATCTTGCAATATGGCTTTAGCTCACTGAGTCTATTGATTTCCTTAAATTAATGTTTACAGAATGCTACTGAATTTTGCTCAACAGAACATTGTTCTTTTGAAGGTTTGTAAAAAAAAAATATGATACAGACTGTTATTGCCATGTGTTCCTTTGCTTACAGGAAACATGGTTTTTTTTCGTTTTTGTTTTTTTTGTGCGTTTTTTGTTTTGTTTTGCTTTGCTTTTTTTTAAAGGACAGCCTTGAACTATAGCCACTTCCTATAAGCACTTATTCTTCACATATTTAAGTAGCAAAACATGTTACTAGGGAAGTAAGCCCGCTCTTAGGCCTCAAACTGTAGGGGCATTATAGCTGATCTAGTCCTGTGTGGTTCCTCAAAGACTGAATGCCACTTGGAGCATCGGAGGGAAAGAGACTTTAGTCCAAAGTCTGGTCGCTGCTACACAGTCTTCCTCTGCCTCACTTGGTGTAACCCAGCAGGCCTCGGCAAGTGGCTTCGCAACCAGTGCTCCCTAGATAACGCCAGGCCTTCCAAACATTAGTGTGAGCATGCTAATAAAATTTAAACACCATGTAGCCCTTTGGTGGGAACTTTAATACCTCATTCTTCGACCATGGCACTCAACGATTGATATACAAAACGTAATTTTAAAACAGGCCTTCCCGGGGAAGTACCCATGGCCCTCAGCTCCTGACAGGGATTCAGATCACAGTCATGAAGTGACTGAAATAAAACTTGGGAAATACAAAGCAACTTTCTCAACTTGTTGACTCAGCCAATAAAATTGCTCAAGCAAACATACTCAAAGCATCTCCCAAAATACTGCCTTGTGCACATTTACTCATCACAATGAGACACTTCCCAGGAGCTGGACTCTTCGTTAAAGGTTCAAAGCATCATCTTACATTTGGGGGTACTTTATGCTTTCCAAAGCCCATTCATGTTTGCTTTCCCCTGATCCTTCCCCGCAAGGACGGGGCATCGGGACACAATCCCACAATGCACTTGGTGCGGCCTCTGGCGCCATGTCTTTCTTCTGGGCCAGTTAGGCCCCAGGCTAGCACACAAGGCAAAGGCGTGTCTGCCTGCAAGGGAGACCCTGGGTCACAGCATCTTGTAACCATATTTGATAGCTCCAGGTTTCCTCCTCTGCCTCTGACAGGAAAATTCAGTGAGAATGAGACAGTGGAGAGGAGCAGCAACATCGTATCTGTTCTTGCCTTTTCATCTGATAATCTCTTTGAGGAGTTACTAAAGCATCTGGGTTTATCCATTTAAGTCCACTCTGTCTGCAGTATAAGTCCGCAGCTTGTGCCATTGCCGTCAGGAGCTCTGTCTCTCCTTGATCAATATTTACTTAACAAACAGCAGGGATGGGAGAGTTTGTTTAGAGGAATCATGTGCCCACCAGGGTGAATGAAAGCTCGGGAGAGTACTTCAACTTTGTCTCCTTCCCTAGGACCTTCGTGTGCCTGTGTGCGTGCACACGTGTGTGTGTGTGTGTGTGTGTGTGTGTGTGTGTGTGTGCAGAGGCTCTTTCTGTTTTAGCTTCTCCATAGACGCTTAGAAGTCATCTAGAAAATGCCTCGCAAAACATGATTAGTGCATTGTTTATACTCAACGAGAACTCAGGATACAAATTCAGTTTTGAAGGTCCCAAGTTTGATTTTCCTTTTATGCTCCTACAGAGGTTGAACATTTTGGAAAGACTCTTGGGATGGACAAGATGCACAAGCATCTTCCTTTGAGCCCTCTCAGATAAGTGGGAGGGAAGAAGGTGCAGATGGGGACAATGAAAGCAGTTTCGACTAGGCAGCCCTCACTATATTTCTGATGGCATTAGACTTTTTTTTTTTTTTTTTTTTGAAAGCCCAAGGAGAAAGGTAGCTCTCCCGACTTCCAAAGCTGCTTACCCAGTTTTTGGAATTAGACATGCCTAATACGAATAATAAATATGAAGACCATGGCATTCAAGTTTACAGAGCACTAGTCTTTCAGCTTCACCGAAACAGTTGCTTGAAGGCTCAAGTCAGTGTCTCCAATACAGTTGACTTGGAAGCATCTGGGTCTAGTTTGAGGGGTTTTGTTTCTGTGTGGGTAGAGGCTGGGGGAGGTTGAGGGAGTTATTTATTTATTTGATTTTGTGAATTGGAGTTGTAAAGCCATCTGAAATATTCATGCAGAATTGTCTGAGAAGCCCGTTTCTGTTTTATTTACTGCACAGTAGAACAGCCACAGTGGATTAGTTCTACAATACCCGTAACAAAAGCCCAACAGCTGATGCATGTGATGTTAGGAGGTGACAAAACAGTTAAAGTATGCTGCTGGCTACAGGCAAGCAGTCAGCAGATGCAGACAAAAGGGTTTGTGACAAGAATAACTCTCTCTCCAAGGCGAGCAGTGAAGAGTATCCAAAATACCAGTACCCTTTTCTCCTTGACATTGTCTTCTTACAGTCAGCATTTTATTGCCCTTTTATAGTATTAAAAAAAAAAAAGTGGAGGAGGAAGAAGAAAGAAAACCCCCACACAAACTAATTCATTAAAATACTAGCCACGGTATTACTTTGCCATCCGTTAAATACTCCTGCCCATCCGTAGGTTCCCTTTTACATTTATCCCCTTGGAAGTGAGTTTGGAAAAAAAAAAAAGCTTAAAAGATGAACTGAATGGATGATCTCCCTTGATAAGATTGTAATCTATTGATAACCTTGATAAACCATTTGAGCTTTTGGTTATTGGGGAGGGGCTGGGGAGAGAGCGCTATGCCTGGTTTGTTTTCCCTTCATTTCAGCAAAGATCATTTCACTGATACAATTAGGCCAGTGGACCAATTTTTAGAGGGGGTTGAGGATGGAGAGGTATCCATGGGAACTGTGCAAGGGGCCAGGTGGAGGTCTCCTGCAAAAGGCCAAGGGATGAGCTTGGGGATATTTCAGAGGTGTGAAAAATCAGCTTCTCTGTCTCCAGAAAATAGGAGAGGCTGTCTTCTTTTTAACCTTTGTAATTCCCCTTCTATTCTCTGTGACATTCATTCAGCTGCCAAGAGCGTTTGGCAAGGTTTGGGCCAGCGAGCACACTTCCAGTGACCACTAACCTTGGTATGTCCTGACACTTATGATGAGTGTCGGCAGGACACAGAAGGCAGGCAGCCTGCGATGTCAGGCTTTTATTATGTACTGCAGAGGCTAGGGACAGTCCGTTTAATAAAACAAATCATCCTTGAAGGTAAAGCAACTGGAAGAGGAGGAGGAAGACAGGGGAAAAATGTGTCTTTGACACTCATTCTGAGGGGGGAAAAAAAAGAACAGCAAAACAGCCCCCCCAACACACCGCGCGTGTGCATTTGTGCACGTGGATCCGTGTGTGCGTGCACGTGCGCGTGCGCGCGCGACCCAGCCACAGCCGGAGCTAGAGCACATTTGAAAACATCCTCCCGATTTCCCCATTTCATCAAAGTCCATAAAGCCCTTGTTTGCTTTGAGGAGACTCAAGTACAAACGATTGTGATGAAATTGGTAGAAGCTGATAGCCAGCCCCCTTCAAAGTTATGAGTGCATTCAAGTACCTCGTCGCAATTATAGTCTCCTCCAAATATCAAGGCAAGGAGAGGCAAGACCATTTGAGGTGAGGTTCCTATATTGGGATGCCTTTTTATCAAGCAAAGTTTCCATTCTCCTCTCCTGAAGAACACTCAGCACAGCAGCTCCCACAATAGCTTCAGAGTTCCAGCCAGAGACTTTGGAAGCCTTTTGTTTTTTCCCTGTGGCATGTCCAAAGGCATGGCCTTCCCTCCCCCCTCCCAGCAGCCTGCATTGTCTTGCATTCCAGGGACTTGATTGACTGTTGCCACCTGATGCTGAGGAGATACTCTGGGGTTCATTCTGCAGATTGTTGGGTTCTATTAAAAGAAACCTAGATAAGGGATTACTTGTCACTAAGGGATTTTCTGCAGATGTTTATTAGCGATTGGAAATCCATTAGGTGTGAAGAGGTACAGAAAAATATGGGCAGCATCATTCTCGTAAGCCCAGATTCTAAGACAGCCCCTCAAAAATCAGAAGGGACCCTCTTTTACTCTGTCAGATGGAGTTGGAGAAAGTTTTGAAGCAGAGAGGGATAAGGGTCGCTTTTCTCATGGGTGATATTTCTACCTGTGGATGGAATTCCTTGGCACCCTCTCAAAAGATCAGTTGCTACTCATCAGTTTACTTCTCTGGAGCCACCAGAAAAGATCCATTGCTCTAGCATTAGAGGATCTCATTATCAATTGCTTTAAACCAGCCCGATCTGTTGTGTGCATATTGCCTCAAAGTAAGCCCTAAATTAGCAAACCATTTCATTTATTCAGAAAGAATTCATCGCTTCTCAAACATAAACCAATATCCTAAGTCTCCTCCTGGGAATCCCTTGCACCATTCACATTTATTTTGAAGTTACTAGCTCTTCTGTGGTTTTTCTCAGTCACAGATCCACAGCTTGTCAAGGTTTTGATGCCCCATATAAATAGACATTACTGAAAATGCGTTAGAAGGGAGCCAGCATGGTTTAATGATAAGACACCTGGACCTGTTATTTCGCATGAGTCTCTTGTTCTCATAATTTATTCATCTTGTAGAGTCTCGTAGTTTCTTCATCTACAAAATGACTTTTGAGGTCTATTCCAACCTTTAAATGCTATCTTTTAACATTAGTTTAAAATTGCTTTTTTTCTTTCTTTTTCTTTTTTAAGTATCAAGGAAGAAGGTAAGTGTGACCCCAGAGGGGTGTGGGGTAAGGCAGAAGGCGTGCGCTCGTTATGAAAGACTGTGCCAAAGCGCCTTGCTAAGCATTGCGGGGGATACCCACAATAGAAACCATGGCTCTTTATCTAAAGACATATTGGGACAAATTCATTACAACTTGATAGAAGTAGGTGAAAAATTAAACAACACAAAACACAAATACAAAAGACAGTGAAGGATAGCCTAAGAGTACCACCGAAAGAAATGAATGTTTAAAACAAGATAAAACCCACTAAAAACTATTAACAAGCATGGCAAATAACAATGGGTGGGATCAGCACACTCTCCCCCACCCCCCCACCCCCACCAGGAGAAATTACTTGGATTTGCCCTCGGGCACACCCTAGAACTACCTTTCCCTCCCTCCTCCAGTGCCATGCAGTTCTAGATGCATCTCTCCTCTGATGATCTCCCACAACAGCTCTGCGCCCTTGGCCCCCAGTACACCAGGCCTCCCACAGGCCCTTGGTGTGGAGGAGCTACCGGGCTTCTCTGACTTGCTCTGGAGGGGCCACCGTACCCTGTGTCCCGCACAGCTCTCGGCCATGCCCTGCTGCATCCCCAAGTGTTTAAGGAACATAGATCTTTGTCATGCCTCTGTTGCCAATGGCGGGGAAAACCACACTTCTTGAAATGTTTATTTTAATAAATGCCTATGATTATGTTTCTGTAGCATTTGGCTAACAGCTCCCAAACCAAGTAGTTGAGCGGGTAGTGTGCCCGCCTCCCGGTTCTCCAGCCGCATTCCCTCTCTCAGTAATGCCCATCTGATAAAACGGGAAGGATTATCTTTGAGGGAAGACGGGAGAGTACGCAAAAAGGCTGCTTAATGACTTTTTATTTGGTGTGAGGCCAGTGAGAGAGCTAATCTCCCCTCCAGGCTCCTCCGGTCCCGCAAATACTCACATATCTGCAGGAGTTTTAGGGAGAAATTACCAACATTATGTAGAAAATCCAGATGAATCCTCATCAGGGACTAGCCATTGGGGTGTATGAGTTTACACATCCATGGGGGACAAGGGGGTGTTTGGATTATTTTGGAGAGCTATGAGCAGAGAAACTGTCTGTGGCATGTGACTTTGGAAGGGGCTACTCAAAATTTTCACTTTTTCTAGACTCTGTTCGGCCCCAGATGGGGTCCTTTCTTTTTCTGAGGAATTACTAATTTTCTTTACAAAAGACAAGTGACTTATCATTGGAAGGAGAGAACTTCTTTGTCCAATTTTAAATGTATAAAACAGGGATGCCTGGTGATCATTTTAGTCTTCCTTAATAGTCAATGTCATTATAAAATGGTCCATTGCACAAATCGAGAAAGAGTGGGAGAAAGAGATCAAATCTGTTCGACATGACAGTACTTCCTGTTTAGTTGGTAAAGTGGCATGTGTGAACTGGGATGAAAACCTTTCACCTCTTCTCTATGCATAGACAGATCTGTCTACAACTGCAGTGTGTTTACTTCCTCATAGGTCCACTCTCACTATAAAAATAAAACTTTACTAAGACAGAAGTACCCACTGAAAGAAATCAACTCAGAGTCCATGTGTACTTGGAAAATGAATAGTTCATGGAACAGCTCTGCAAATCCTTTATCTTGGTATGCACAACAGAAGCCATGCTTTACCTTGAGTCGCTGACAAAGAATAAGTACATCGACAGCTACCCCTTTCCCTGGACTAGACGCTGGACTGTTAAATAAGCAATTAAGAACACACGCACATATTAATTGCTGTCAAAGAAAAGGATGAACAATTAGGGATTCTAAAAAGACTACCTGGAGGGGCACCTGGGTGGCTCAGTTGGTTGAGCATCTGATTCTTGATTTCGGCTCAGGTCATGATCTCAGGAGTGTGAGATTGAGCCCAGTGTCAGACCCTGGCTCAGCCTGGAATCTGCATGTCCTCTCCTTCTGCTCCTCCCCCCCTCCAACCACCGCCCCCACTCTTGCTGTGCTCTCCCTCTCTTTCTCTCTCATTCTTTCTAAAATAAATAAATAAAAATCTTTTAGAACATAAAAATAATAATAAATAAAAAGACTATTTGGAGGATATTTGTCTTGGAATGTAAGGACTTTGAAAAATTCCCTTGATCTTTCTGAGGCTCAGTTTTCTGCACAATATAAAGGGGACAGTGATACCTTACGGAGACGTTGGGAGAATCGAATGGCATGATTCACAGTCTGGATATAACAGAGCGCCTGACACATAATAAGCACTCAGAAATGTTGGTTTTCGTCATTTACTATCAGCTGCATGAATCACTCTTATGGAACAATTCTAATCTCAGAGTAAAATAATTTCTGATGTAGAATTTTAGGACTCAGTACAGATTTTGTATTCTGAGACTCAATGTTAATGTCATCATCTTATCCCTGTCTGTATGTAGAGCACTTTCTGGTGCATATTACTATCATACAATTTAGCATTTGGGTCAACAATCCTCTGCTGTTATGAGCAGGAAACAGATTTTAGGCTTTCTTCCCTGCTGGGGTGTTTCATTGATATCAAAGCCCAATGATCTGTTGCACTCTTGAGAACCACACCTTGTTTTCATAATGGAAATCAAGAGGAAATAAGATTCAAATTCTGAAAGATTAGCTGGAGACTTGCACCTGGAATACACCTGTTTAATGAAGACGGGAATCCCAATAGTGTGTCTCCTTTTCGCACCCGAATATTCAGACGGGAGTCCTGGTTTTTCAGTTTGTCTGCATGTATCCTTTGCACAAGTTCCTCTCTAAAACTTCACAAAGCTGTCCACCCCACATTACAATGCTACTATATATAACGACTTTACATAAGAGAATAGAGCCCGGCCATTTTTAGCAAATGCTGGTGCCATGTAAGCCCCTTTCTGAAAGAAAGAACCTAGCTCAATTTCCTTTGAAGAATTGGAGACTTGAAACTGAAAACTTTATTAATGCCATTGTCTCCTTGTATCAGCAGGTTCCAGAGAGATTCCTGGAAGTTGCGCAGATCACATTACGAGAGTTTTTCAATGCCATTATCGCAGGCAAAGATGTTGATCCTTCCTGGAAGAAGGCCATATACAAGGTCATCTGCAAGCTGGATAGTGAAGTCCCTGAGATTTTCAAATCCCCGAACTGCCTACAAGAGCTGCTTCATGAGTAGAAATTTCAACAACTCTTTTCGAATGTATGAATAGTAGCAGTCCCCTTTGGATGTCCAAGTTGTACGTGTCTAGATTTTGATTTCATATGGATGTGTATGGGAGGCATGGATAGGTTATGAAATCAGCTGGTAGTTCCTCCTCGTCATCTTTCACTCATTTTCTTTTGTTTTCCATTGCAAGGGGATGGTTATTTTCCTTTGGTCTTTCGTTTACTTTTGCCCGAGGCCCTTAACATTTGGAGACTTTAAAATAGGGTTAATTTTCAGGGAAAAAGAATGTTGATGTTTGGAAATTCTCTGTTCGCAAGGAAAGGCATTTTAAAGGTGCTTCTGCTTGATCGATGGTTTATGGTGAATGGCAGTTGCAGAGGGAGACCTGTGACACGGCGCCGTCCCACAGACGATGACCTGTCTCCTGTTTTCACTGCTAACAAGGCCAGAAAACTCAATGAAACCACTACGTAAACTTAAGTATTTTGTTTGTTTTGAACTCCGTAAGTCGCTTTGTATTTCATGTTTAAAAATAATGCCAGGGGCAGATGAACAGCTCACTTTTTAAAAGTTACCGCAAAAGGCCAAATTCCAAAAAGCAAAACAGTCACTGTCAAGCCTTTCCGTAAGAGAAGAGAAAGGGCACGTAGCTCAAACAAGTGTACCCATTTCTTACGGGGGGCAAAGCAGTTCTACACAAAACAGGCTCTGAGATGAGGCTGGAAATTCGTACCCAGTCTTCAAATTACCTCTCTAAGACTTACAATTGGTTCCTCGTAATCAGTGAGTATAGATCATTTTTCGTAGAGAAACACCCCTTTCACATTTTCTATTATCTTCGGATATTAAAAGGCACATACGTTTCAAATGTACTCTTTGCTCAACTTTGTTTATATGCTTCAACGAGTTATCATGTCTGTTTAATATCTAACACTTCTTTCAAAAGAAAAACAAAAACACTATCTTCTGAATACCTACCTTTCTCTAGTAAGGAATAAAGGGCATCCCAAGTTGACCATAAAATTCCTGCCTACATTAGACTCTTGTTGACAGCTGTTAGCTGACTTGAGCTTCACCTCTGAAGATGAGCACATGTAAGGATGCCCTCTTTTCCTATACGATCCCCACACTACCCTGATGGATATTCAAAGTGGTGACAGTCTAATGAAGTGTTTCTTCATTTTAGGTACAGCATTTTAAAGCAGCTGATAAAGTCTCTTCAAATTCAGAAGCTAGGACTGACCAAATCGTGTGAAGAGTGTATAGGCAGCATAGCAAAGGTTTGGGTTAAACCCAAAAGACGAAATTTCAGCACACGTAAGAAAGCCGGCTGCTGTTTTGTGCTTTCTTCAATGGTTCTCCTCTTCTTCCTTTCTTCTCTTTTTCCAGTTTTTCCAAGGTGTACAATGTCCCGAACTTGTACTTGCTTTTAAAAAGTCCTACGGCATTCACGCTTGTTTTCTCAGATGGCTTTTGTGTACAGATGCAGTAAGAATTCCTTGTTCATTCTCATAGGCTTTTCCAGACCCCCTCCCTCCCCTCAGGTCATTTGACCTACACTTAAAATGACACAGGAACAAACCTGGTATTTAGATTATACCGAACACAGATACTATTTTCCCTTAATTTTCATAAAAGTTACATTTGACTCTGGAGAATGCAGGTTGGTCCATGGGACTAACTAGCTGACCCAGTCGCTATAATTTACCATCATTTATAAATTCTGCTGATGGACAAGAATGTATGGAGGCAATTATTGTCAGCACAAAGCCTTAAAACCTGCTGACTTTAAATTAAACGGCACAGTCCTGTGATGCCCAGCATCATTCAGGAGGCGAATGGGTTTTCGCAGTGTGGACAGCATGCAGCAACACAGGCTAGAACACCACCGGCTTCTCTCTGCACCCCCAAACAAACGCATCATCCAGCTCGTGACCCCCTACATAGCAGACCCAGAGCCAGCCGATCCAAGGTGTTCTTGTTCTGGCTTGCTTGGGCTGGGGTCGGGGTGGGGGTGTTCAGATAATCATTACATTTGAATAAAATGCAAACCAAAAAAAAAAAAAAAATCCAATCAGCACAAAGTAGGGAAGCAATCTCAGCTTGTGGTCACACTCTTTTGTCTTGCTTCACGTGAAAGAGTAGGAATTCATTGTTCACGTCACTATGCCACTGGGTCTTTGCTGTCCCATATAATTCGTATCCACATTATGTTGCCATTTGCAAGGTAGATGGCAAAACCGTAGTGTTTTCGCCTGTGTAGACAAACTGCTAGTATCTTCTGATCTGGGGCAAGTTCAGTAATGATTCCAGGCACATTTGGAACTTCAGTATTTTTTTCCCCTGCCTTTCTAATTTAAGTAGACAAATTCCGCAAAAGTGTGTGTTCACAAACAACGTTGATGTGCTTATTTATGATAATAGCCGCTCAAGGTTCACTGAGGCATAGAAATGGTTTCAGAGTAGAAATTGCATGAGGATAAACTCACCTCTTTGTTCGATCACTTTTGTTTTTAGGTGGTTTTTCCCCTTATACGATCACAAAATCTTGTGCCTCCCAGTGCATTGGAAAGTGAAAAAAGCCTGTCTCTCAAAACTCCTACTTAATAATTCTGGGTTTGGTTTGGTCCGGTTTGGTTTTTTAATCGCCATCTTTCAAATCTCAGTTCAGCTCTCTCCAAGTGAAAATTGGCTACTTGGGAGAAAGTTAACTTTCTATGAAGGTGGGAGGGACAGTTTACATAGGAAAAAAGAAGTCTAAAGTGCATGTTGAAATACCACATTACCGCTTATTTTCTGCTAACCCTAAATTATTTTTGCATATACACTTGAGGTGATAGTCTGTGCCTAGACCTAAAATGCACCAGCGGGGGGATTTTTAAAAATCCTTCAAAATACCAGTTTTTTCCCCACAAGTACAATTGTTCTTGTGCCTTCTGTGGCTTTCGATTTCATCCTTTTGACTTTATTTCCAATTACTACAGCTGCAATAAACACTAGATTTTTTTTTTTCTGGCTGTTTGACATAACGTTGATAGCTATGCATATTTTGTGTCTTTTTAAAACAAAGCGGGAGAATACGTTTTTGAAGAAGAGAATTTTTAGAACAGTTTGATATCGCAAATTATTTTTTCTTCAATTGTTTGAGCAGCATTCGAGTTTTGAAAATTCTTGTAGAAGCCAATTTTTTGTAACTGTGGTGCAAATCTTGTGTTTTCTTAGCCTAATGAAAAGTAGTATAGAAGCAATATTTCATACCATGTGCTGTATATGTGTGTGCAGATGTGTGAACATGGGGACACATACACACATATACACACATGTAAAAATATACATATATATATGCGTGTGAAGTGGAAAGCTTACCTTTTCCTATCTAGATTTAAGGACCTATTTTAGACATTTGTTATGTTTTGTGAAAAGAATGTTCTATTTGCAACAACAAAACATTTAATTCTTACTGTATCTCTGGCTGTTTGATGAGGACGTTTCACATTAAATGGTAAAACAACGTGGAAGATGGTAGAATGTAGTAATTATTTAAGGAAATGTTCACCCACATATTCCTGAAGTTTGCTTTGTGCCTCCGAGTATTATTTAATTCAAGTGTTTTATGTTTGCAGAATCTTTGTTGCTGTGTTAGGGATGTGGGTGAATATCATTTTTAAAAATGTTAAAAACAACAAAAAAAAAGCAAAACAAAAACACTAAAGCAAGAGGGGAACTTTTATAAAGCAATGTAAATATTTAACCTCATGGCTGTTGTTACGTAAGACATGAGATTTTAATAAATAACTACATTCTCACAACATCTGTTGAATCTATTAGGAACACTACAGTGGCTGTATGGACAGTTGAAAGCATTCTTGAAAATCCTGCTCTCTACTTTTAAAAGGTAACAGTCTCTTTCATCAGATGTCAAGGGCAACGGTAATGCAGTTTCTGTAAATTTATGAAATTTCTTTCTATGTACATGAAAACAGTAAGTAACCACCACACACACACACACACACACACACACACACACACACGTGCATACATACAAACAGGTTAATATTAAGTCATAAAGCTGAAGATCTGGGGGCTTTAAAAATAGGATGTCCCTCAGAAGCAATCATAAATTCATCAAAGAAAAAGTGGTTTACTGACTCCCGGAAAGCAGTGGACATGTAAGGACAGAACAAAACCTCTTTGCCATGTATATTATAGAATATTCATTGGTGTGAATAGTACAAATGTTTCCTTCTGGTACAAACTCTGTGTTTGCAAATTACAAGAAGCATTGTTTTCAAAAAGCTCCCCTTAAAAGAATGTAACATGAGTAAGCGGTTACTGCATTGCACTTAAATATTCTGTTGAAGGAAATGCAGTTTTGTTTTCTGTAGATCTGTTGGTTGTAAACCATCTATAAAACTAAAGCTAAAACGTTCATATTCAGAGCTGGGATCAAAACTGGTATTTAACCTTTGCATCTTCTTATAATTATCCTTCTAAGAATATAACAGGATCTGGAAGTGTCTGGACTTTGAGTCTTTCAACTGAGCCCTCTCTCAAATCTGACGCCCTCTAAAATGCACCAACATGAGCAGAAAAGGCAAACAGACTGGCCTGCTTTTGTGAAAATGTATTCATTCTATGTTTTAAAAATATTCTAATCCTCCACTTGGGGGGGGAGGTAAAAGCATTTTCAAATTGTATATTACCACTTCAAGATTAGAATTAGAAAAACATGTATTTGGGGTTGGTCTCAGCGCTACCTACAAGAATCAAAGGTCATGGCTTCTCCCGATGTTGTCCCAGCCACTTCTCATATGTATATAGTATAAACCGTGACAAAACACTGCCTTTATATTATTTAGCAATATGTTGTAAATAGCATTATTAAGCTCTTTTTTGTAATAAAGACCCTTTGATTTGAATATAGTACAATAACTGAACTGATAAAGTCAATTTTTGATTTTTTTTTAGCTAGAGGCAATTTCAATTGTGGATTTTTGTTGTTGTCTATTGTTCTGAAGACTTTGCATAATTTATTGGTTTAATTTATCCTAATTTATTTGATGAAGGTGTACAATTTTGTATTACCAAGGATGTACTGTAATATTAATTGATATGATAAAAAAAATGAGACTCCCTGTCCATATTAAAAAGAAAATAAAAAGGTGCAGTAGACAATTGATTTTAAAGTAAAAGTACAAAAATTTAGTTTGGCAGCTACTAAATTTTAAAACATAAAAAAGTTGTTGGGGGGGTGGGTGGGTAGGGGGTTTTACTTTGTGTGTTTTAAGCTTTTGTATACTCTCCAAACTTTTACCTTTTGCTTTGTACCACTTAAAGGATACAGTAGTCCAATTGCCTTGTGTGCCTTCCATCTTCTCTTAAACTGAATGTATGTGCAGTATATATGCAAGCTTGTGCAAAATAAAATATACATTACAAGCTCAGTGCCGTTTGATTTTTTTTTTAAGCACGTGACATTTAACTTTTGGACCTGTGTCCCATTTTAGGACAACATGCTACTTGTAACTAATATCCATTTCAGAGCTTTGCTTTCATTAAAATGCTTAATTACACAAGTCTAACATGAATGTTTGCAAATCCTAGAAATGATCTTTTTAACTTAGGACTGTTGTAGTGATAGGCTACATTTCTCTTTGAAACCTCTTCTCACAGATTTAGCTTTAACTCTCAAAATTTAAAAATGACAAAAGCTTTGGCTCAAAACAATGTTACTGAGCTAAATTTAATTCAACAATTGCAAATATCTAACAGTTCTAAGAACAAGGAGAGATGCTCCCCAAAGTCAAAGAATGGCAAATATATCACTTGAAATATGGGTAGGGAGGGCGCATATTGTTTCTACTATGGTTGGACTCAGAACTAAGTGCTAATGTAAATTTTCCAAACCTTTCTAGAATGTTTCTTCAAATGTGACTGGCAGCATGTTTCATACTAAGAACACTAGTCCTATGTCTTTTGAAAGTTTCCTTTATCTCTTTTGCTTTGGTTTAAAATCCTGTCTTCTTTATCCTTGAATTGGGAGCAGGAAGAATTAGCAAAAATCCTTTACCTACTTGAAATTATACACTATTCACAGTTGTACCTCTGTTTCTGGCTTCCATATTACTGTAGACTGAGTCCTCTTAATCTCAGAATTCTTTTGCTTTCACCTAAAAGATGAAATTATATTTTGAGCCTGTTCACACAAAGGTGCTTAGAACCAATGCAATATCAAAACTATTAAATTATCACAGTTTTTTCCCCACTTCAAGTTATTTCTCTATCAATGGCCCAGATTTCAATTCCAGTCTTCCTACCTTAAATGGGCAAAAGAGCAAGCTACATCTCTCTACGCCAAGTATTTATCCCCTGATTGGAGACCAAAAAAAAGAGACTCCCTTTCTTCCACCTGCTCTTGGAAGACAGAAGGCATTTGAAGTAATATAATGACTCTTCTGTCTTCTTGTATTTATTTAAAACTTGTGCTTTAAACTAAATTAGATAATCCAGGTAGCAACTAAGTCACTAAGAAGTTACAGCAGGTGGTGACTGGTTTTGATAGGCTTATTAAAAATATAGCACCAAATCATTCCTTTTGTGACTCTCAATTATCCAGTGGCATTGGTCTAGAACAATATGTACTGGCCCCTGATCACAGACCATAGTCCACAAATGTCTCCATGTCTGCCAGTACTCATGCTCTACTGGAAAATATAAGCTCTACGAACTAATAAAAAAGACAATGCTGGCTTTATTCATTGTTATCTCCATCTATCATCCTAAACAACTTAGAAGTTTTTCTTAAAGACTAACAGCTAGAAAGTACCTCATTTCCACAATTGATTTACTACCATGTGCTGAGGTAAGGAATAGTTACCCCTGAATAAAACTCACAGGAAAACATCAAATATTTGCCACGTATGGCCAAGTCCTAGAATCTCTGAATGCCCCTGTATTTTAAAAGGCATAAAATCCAAGGGATGTCTATGTAAAGGGAAAGAGCTAACACAGTCTTAAAAAAACAGCTTGTATGATGTCTAAACAAAATAGTGAAAGATCACTGAAGAAGTAAGTGTGCTACACCTCCTGGTCAATGATCTAACCCTTTGGAGGGAGGGTCAAGACACTAGGGGCAAAACTTGAAGGGTAACTTCTTTCACTAAAGGGAGAATAATCAAGAGAGTACCGCTTTGGGTGTCAGAAGACTTTCCTTTAACCAGTTCATTTCTAAAAACCCAGACAAGACCCACAGCCCCTGAGTGCCCAGAAGAATCCAGAGAAGGCAAACGGATCTTTGGGATCATGTAGCCACCCTGTTGACTTTCTCTGACAGATTATTATGTGGGAAAAAATAGATTCATTAAAATATGTTTGCTTCTCTTAAAAAAGACAATGTAAGACACAGGACGAGACAAGGACACAATTCTGAAGTTGGCCAAGTGTGACTTTGAATCCTTTTCTCTGTTCACGATCCATTCTCCCTCAGTGTCTCTGCCCCTTGCCTAGCCCTTGGTGCTCCTCTGCTGCCCCAGCCTCCCTCTGCCCACAGGGATGAGCCATCCAGGAAAGTTAACCAGCTGCCATGGTGCTGGTGTGTTTCTCTTCCAGGGGTATGAGCATAAAAAGTTACATGAGCACAGGAATATATTTTACGTTTTCATATGAGGTCCAAGGTCGCCTGTATGCGAGTGATGAGGGGCTGGACGCCTCCCCCAGAAAACAGAAAGCCAGATCTTTGGGATAGTATCGCTCATGACTACACCTGCCCTGAAGGCCCAGTACTGTCTGTCAAAGCTTTTCTGCCCCGTAGGCTTTTTTCCCTACCTCTCCAGGACTTGTTTCCTGCCCATGGTCATAGAGTTCTTCCAAATGTCCCCAAAAACCATTCAGAAGGACTCACAGAAGGAGGGACCCTTCTCCCTTGGATATTGAAGATTTTCCTGGTAGAGGAAAATGATTAGCACTCAAGAAATCCTGGAGTCAAATTCAGTGGCTTCTATGCTCCAGATCTTAAGGTAGTATGGTATTATCTCAGGGGCCACCAGATTGAGACCTCTTTTAGCCAAAGGAACTTCATCTTTATAGTAAGAGACAACAAAATGTTCACTGGGAAAAGAAAAGTTCTCAGAAATAACAATGTCTTGTCAGGTGCAATGGAACAGATCTCTAAGTATGAATATGTAGTAAATAGCAAGTAAGCTCCATTGAAGCTTCACTTAAAGAAAGCAGTTTTCTGCTAAACAACAACACAAGACTCTTTGGGTAGAGTAAGGTATCTTTAAGGATGAATGTAAAAATTAAATAACAGCTTCTGTGAGTTCTGTCAAACCTTCGAAAAAGAGAGATCATTCTTACAACATAGAAAGAACACAGAACTTGGGACATGGGTTTGTGTTGAATCACCATTCATTTCCTTTCTTCTCCCATAGTTCTATGGCTTTTGTCAGCTAGCCATGTCGTTTTCAGTTGTGATGGAAGAATTATACCCAGACCCATTGCACTTCCCAGGACATTCAAATTTTGAAGAACCCAGAAGTTTTTCAGGAACTGAAGCCTTTCTCCCACACTTACCATTTCCCTGGGCCATTGCCCTCAGCCTCAGGCCTAAAGCTGCTGCAGCCACACCTCCAGCCAGCCTTGCTTGGGTAGGCCCCAGAATAGGAGTGAGGCAGCTTAGAAAGATTAAGGTGCCCCAACAGCCTGAAACAGAATCACTCAGGCTGCCTCCACCCTGGCAAAGGGGAGGGTATTATTTGCAAAGCCCCCTGCTGAGTAGTCCAGGTGCTAGCTAGACAGGCTCAGGAGATAATTTGGCAGCCACCCTGGAAAAAATGCCTGTGTCTCTGCAAATAAATCTGCCAGTAGAGAAAGCGCTGGGTTTTCCCCATTGCTTGTGCAAATAGTACTCTGTGCTTTGCTGGTATTGGAAATTCCTTGGTGTGAGTAGCTCTAAGACCATCAAAATTGAGGCTATGGATTTTTTGGTCATTGTTGTTACCCTTGACTTATTGGGAAATGATTCCAAAAATCAATAATCTTATTTCCAGTTATTCACAAGTAGAAAATCTTTGGTAATTGGAGGAAATGTTCTCCCTGAATCCCAGCTCAGCAACTGATAGTGAGGTGAAGCAAAAGAGTCTTGAGGTCTGGCACAAAGGAGCATAAATGATTATGCACTATGGTTCGATATGTAAGAAATCCCAGTGAAGTGGGTGCATATCCAAGTAAAAAGAAGGTATCAAATTTTGGTCTATACATAAATGAATAAATAAATAAATAAATAAATGAACCAAGGCCATAGAAAAAATTGTAAAAGTTTTCCAAAACAATTTGTCTGAAGTCTCTCCTCCTCCAAAGGTACCTGGCCTTTATAGTTTTATGGGTGAACTATATCAAATATTCAAAGAACATACTGGGTTAACAGTTCATCCCAATATGTTTTATGAAGCCCACATCTAGTACCACAAATGCAAAAATCCCAAATAAAAATATAAGTAAATTTAGTTGGGCAGTGTAGTAAAAAAGAAAAATGCAGTATTACAATCAAGCAGGGTTTATTATTTGTAATAAATTGGAATGTAGGAAGAACTGGATTTACTTCTAAAAAGCAGGAAAAAGTTTCTTGATACTTTATAGTTCCCACCTCCTAATGACAATGGAAACAAGTATTTCTTGTTGGCACTCTCAGCTAGAAATAGCCAAGAGTGCCAATAGCCAACCACTATGTGCTAGTGTCTCCTAATTTTTTCTCTAATGAGGGCCAAGTAGCCTTTGCTCTGATGGCCATTTTAGTTTGCCAGGTTGCCTAGTTCAGAGGTCATATCTCATTTTAACATGGCCTTTTGGAATTCCAAGTCTTTGGAAAAACCCAGATTCATACAGAAGAGCTCTAAGGATTTCTCTCAACAATTTCAAAAAGAAGGAGAAAAAAGAGAAAAGAAATCCAGAAAAATAATGTTAATTAAAAATAGACTATTCAATGTACATAAAAGGAATCCTGACATTTTCATTTTCCAGAATATCAACTTAAAATAATAACCTATTCTAAGAGGAAAGAGTAAGATACCTGGCTCTAAAGAAGTAAGTCGGGCAGCACAGACCCCAAACAATTTGGTGACACTTATGAGAGTTGCCATTGTAAGCAACATGGCACTGGAGAGGAACTTAGCATTAGCCATAATTTGTAAAAAATGTGCATGCCTTTGCCTCACCAACCGCACACCTAGCAATCAACTTTTTAGAATATTTGCATACATGAGCAAACAGGAATTACAAAGGCACATATTTGGTTACATTAAAATGTGTATTTTTTTATTTTATTTTTTTACAACTCAGGTTAAACTCATATCCAGCTCGTTTTTTGTCTGATGAGAGAAACTGTCTCAGACTTCAGGCATGCTCAAGCATCTCAGTCTAGGTTTTATCCCTTAGGATGGACATCTAAGTTCCTAAACTAGCGAGGAGACTTCTGGTTTTTGGCTAATGTCCTCCCTTTGAGCAGGGAGGCATGAAGCTTTTGATTCCAAGTTATCAAGGTGCCATGCTTTGCTAAAATGGTCATCACTGCATCATGCTTCTGACATGCCGAATTCACACCACTTTCCTCCGAGGCATTCTCAGGCCCTCACTTGTTCATTCTTGGCCATCATATGTCCAATACTCTGGACACAGCAGTATTTGACTCTTTTCTCAAGCCACTCAGCGGCTGGAACTCATGATGTCTGTACCATACCATAGGCACACTATGTTAGCCCAGGACATTCCTACATGCCTTCTGGAGTCAAGGGGCCAGGTAGCACATAGATACAAATCCCTTTTTTCTAAGCCCCAGATATACTGGCTGCTCTCTCACCTCTACCCAAGCCTCAGGCTCAGCCCAGGGCCCAAGGAGCAGGGTGCCTTTGCAAGGACAGGGTCTGACTAAATCTCTTGGCCATTTTGTCCCTCAGTCCAGGAAAACTTCCAGCCAGTGAGACTAAGTTAAGTTGACTCCTCATTTGTTACTGCTCTGTTATTCCTTGTGGATTCAGCTTTTTGCCTTGATTCTTTCAGTGCTTTACTTTTTTGAAACTAAAGAACCTTTTCTTTTAGCATTTAAACATACAGTATTTCCCCTTACCCTGTCAAAATGAGTTTTCAGCAAAATTTCAGG
>PITA01013790.1:0-56070 GCA_004023965.1 Spilogale gracilis | reverse complement strand
CAACGGTTTCTGAGTAAATTTTTCCACCTTACTTGTAGTTTGTTACGTTTTGGAGGAACTTCAAGAAACCATGAACAACTTCAGTAATGCCGAGTTAGACTGCCATTTCCTCGATGAAGGCTTTACTGCCAAGGATATTCTGGACCAAAAAATTAATGAAGTTTCATCTTCTGTAAGTTTACGTCTGTGCTAGCAGTGCAGCTTTGAAAATGCTGGGTGAATGAGTGAGAAACTTCAATGGGGTCTTAAGGATATGCAGTGGAACATGTCTTGTTAGGTGATTCAGAATTTATTAGCTACAGATCACTCAGTGATAATAGTGATGTTCGTGTCAGTGACCAAGGTAAAGAGAGTGGGGTGCATAGAGATTGATGGGAATGAGAAAGGAGGTTGCATGGGGAAAGTGGGATTAGGCCGCTAATGAGTTCTCTGAAACCTCTCTTGCTATAGGATGACAAGGATGCCTTCTATGTCGCTGACCTGGGAGACATTCTGAAGAAACACCTGAGGTGGTTAAAAGCTCTCCCTCGGGTCACCCCCTTTTATGCAGTCAAATGCAATGATAGCAGAACCATAGTGAAGACCCTCGCTACCATTGGGACAGGATTTGACTGTGCCAGCAAGGTAAGCAAAAGCAGCAAAACTCAGACGTGATGATCTCAGACGGCCTTGGTGCTCCCAGCAGGGCAAGTCAGAGATGAGTTTTTCAGGCAATAGATTGTAATGAAAGTGGGGGAACTGAACTCCCATGTTTTCCTGTTTCTTTCGTTGATTAACTTCATATATGTAACATCTTTTTCATCTCTCAGACTGAAATACAACTGGTACAAAGTCTTGGGGTGCCTCCAGAAAGGATCATCTATGCAAATCCTTGCAAACAAGTGTCTCAGATTAAGTACGCTGCCAACAATGGAGTCCAGATGATGACTTTTGATAGTGAAGTTGAACTGATGAAAGTTGCCAGGGCACATCCAAAGGCAAAGTGAGTGGACGCCTCCATTTGTGGGCAGGGTCACATATGGAACCGGCACATTGTCAAATTAAGGGTCCAATTTCAAGATTTCTGTACTTGAGTATAAAGTATAAGTATGCTGGATCAGAGGCAGAGTAGAATATCTTCAGTCCTCTTGATGAATAAACTGTAAGAGACTCTTGGGCCACCTGGGTGGCTCAGTTGGTTAAGCGTCTGCCTTTGGCTCAGGTTGCTATCCCAGGATCCTGGGATCGAGCCCCATGTTGGGCTCCCTGCTCCGGGGGTGGGGGGCAGGGAGTCTGCTTCTCATTTCTACCCCAAGTAAATAAAAGTCCTTAAGAAAAAAAAGGTATGAGACTCAAATTACAGGGTATCAGAGCCATAGATTCTTTATTAAAGAAACCATTAACCATGGCTGTAAGTAGTCTTGTGTCAGGGGAAACTTGATACAGTTTTTCTGCTTCTAGGTTGGTTTTGCGGATTGCCACTGACGATTCCAAAGCAGTCTGTCGCCTCAGTGTTAAATTTGGTGCCACACTCAAAATCAGCAGGCTGCTTTTGGAACGGGCAAGAGAGCTCAGTATTGATGTCATCGGTGTCAGGTGAGATCTTGGTGGCAAGAGGCCAAGATACTAGACAATGCACCTTTTATAGGTTTTTCTCCCGCTGTAAATAGGAATTTTCAGAAATAGCATATTGTCCTTTCTTTGCCCCAGCTTCCATGTGGGAAGTGGCTGCACCGATCCTGAGACGTTTGTGCAAGCCATCTCTGATGCCCGCTGTGTCTTTGACATGGGAGTGAGTATATGTAAACCCAGTTCCGGAGGGCGGGGAGGTTGGGGGCGGGGAGCAGGGCTAACAGTAACTAGCCTTGGTTCTAGAATTAACCTTTTCCTGAAGTCCTCCCATATCCCAGAGGCTTAAACCCACCTGCTACACACATTTCGATGACTTGTTGGCAGTCTGGCTTACTCGACTGACTTAACTGTCTTGACTCTAGGCTGAGGTTGGTTTCAACATGTATCTGCTCGATATCGGTGGTGGCTTTCCTGGATCTGAGGATGTAAAGCTTAAATTTGAAGAGGTAATTTATAAGGAAAAAATTTATAGCTATTTTAGCAAGTTGCATTTTGGTGTATTTCAAAACTTGTGTTTTAAATAACAAGAAATTGTAAAAACATAAAAATGTCTTGGTGTGATATTTTCAGTGAGTTCTGTGTCATTTGAAATTGTATTTAATGTTCTTTGGTTTTGTTTTTTTTTAAACCCCAGTGAGTCAGTGTCCCCCCAGATCATGGGAAATAGTTGATTATTTTAGGAAAGAGCATGCGGACTTTGGTGCATCATTACCCTAAACGGGGTTTTCTTTTCAAACATGTTAATTGTTTTAGTCATGAAGTTAAAGTGGACATCTTATAAGTGGACCGTTATGTGGTAGTTGAGTTTATGAAATAGATCCACCTTGTTAAAATTTTTTGAGGTGGATAAAATAGAATTTTGTCCTGTTGGCGTGTATTTGATAGATTAAAATATTTAGGCATCTTGATACCTCAGTAACAAGTAGTAAATTTATAGTATTGTTTGATAGAATGCTACCCATAACATCTTACAAAGGATGGGGGTTGGGGTATCGAGAGGGGAATCCACGTGAAACCATGGGGAGATGTAGGCTGGTTTTAGGGAGATGGTGGTTTGTTCGTTTTTCTTTTGCTGCTTTTGCTCGATAGTAAACCACCTATTGATGTCCTGTCATGGCACTGGTTTTCGCTCTAGCCTGAGTTCCCCTTGATGACTGTCCCCATCTGTGTCTCGTAGATCACCAATGTTATCAACCCAGCCCTGGACAAGTACTTCCCGGCCGACTCCGGAGTGAGAATCATCGCTGAGCCCGGCAGGTACTACGTTGCATCAGCCTTCACGCTCGCAGTTAACATCATTGCCAAAAAACTTGTATTAAAGGAACAGACAGGCTCCGATGGTACGTATCATGGGCGAATCATCGCACGCAGAGCTGTACTTGATAAGAAAAGTGGTAATTGAGACTCTTGTCCTTCCAGATGAAGAGGAGTCGAGTGAACAAACCTTTATGTATTATGTCAACGATGGCGTGTACGGGTCGTTTAATTGCATCCTCTATGACCATGCCCACGTGAAGCCCCTTCTGCAAAAGGTACCTTCTGAACACAGATACAGCAGTGAGGATGTGTGGGCATAACAAGGGCGACAGGTTAACATTTTTGTCTCTCCAATATAGAGACCCAAACCAGATGAGAAGTACTATTCAACCAGCATCTGGGGACCGACGTGTGACGGCCTGGACCGCATTGTCGAGCGCTGCGACTTGCCCGAGATGCATGTGGGCGATTGGATGGTCTTTGAAAATATGGGTGCTTACACTGTTGCTGCTGCTTCTACTTTCAATGGGTTCCAGAGGCCGACCATCTACTACGTGATGTCAGGGCCGACATGGTGAGTGACAACAACGCATGCTTCTGGTTTGACAAGAACAGATTTCTCCTGGGGTGTCCGCTGGCTCTTGTCTGGTTGAATCAGAAGAAATCATCTTGTGTAGATGAGGTGTAAATACTGCCATGGTCTTTAGAAATTGTTTTTTTGCCTACATTAAGAATATATGCTTTAGGGAATTTGGAAAATGCAAATGGAAAGAAAATTCTCTAGTGATAACTGGTCTGTATTTTTTTCAGATTTTTATAAAGGTGTAACTTTCAAAAACAGATAGCCTAGGGTATTATTGTCACGAATGCATGTGCCTTGTGCTCTTCCTGTTACTGAAAAGGTGGTCTTGAAGAGGGGCTTGCTTCCAGAATGTGTTGACTCGCTTCCTGATGCAGTAACCAAAGGGAGCACACAGGCTCCCGAGGAAGGGATGCTCGTGAGGCTGCCTGGTTCCGGGCGACTCGGGGTTTCTGAACCTGCCGCTTCTGTGTCTCAGGCAGCGGATGCAGCAAATCCAGAGCCGCGACTTCCCGGCTGAGCTGGAGGAGCCAGACGCCAGCCCCCTGCCCGTGTCCTGCGCCCAGGAGAGCGGGCTGAAGCGCCCCCCGGCCGCCTGCGCCTCGGCCAGCGTGAACGTGTAGGTGCCGCTCCTGTAGCTGTTAGCTTCAAGTTGAGCTTGAATTGGGGGATGGGGGGGCTGTTTAACTTAATTCCTGCTAGTTTTGAGATGTCTGTACGTAGGGTTGGCACGGATGCAACAATATGGAAGACGACGAGATGGGGTCACTTATCTGTGTTCCTATGGAAACTATTTGAATATTTGTTTTATATGGATTTTTATTCACTTTTCAAACATGCTACTAAGTGGTGCCCCTCCGCTGCTGAGCAAGCGTTTGTAGCTTGTACTTTGGCAGAATAGGCCAAAAGCTTAGTGTTGTGACCTGTTTTAAAAATAAAGTATCTTGAAATAACTGGGCGTTGGGGTTTTTGCAGTGTGTCCATTCCAAGCGGCTCATCTTGAATGTGTTTCGTAAGTGGGAATTTGTCACCAGCGGAGAAGGTTGTCCCAGAGGACTCAGGAGTTGGTGGCTTTCAGTATTTTGAAAATTCATCGAAATGCCATCCGTTTTCCTGTTAACTTTTTTTTTTCCAAACTGATGAATTTTGCTGTGGATCCTCACAGAGAACAGAGGGTTTGGCCCACGTGGAAGCAGAAGGAAAAGCGTGGATGAGGCAGGCCCTGAATGTCCCCAGAAGAGGCTCTGGAGAAGCGCCTGGAGCCCTTTGTTACCTGCCTTGTGTCAGGGGAGAGGCCGTGGCACCCTGGCGCAGGACAGATGTTCCCGTCCCCGCCTGTCTTCTCTCCGGGGACGAGTCGCAGAGCTGCAGGTTAGGAGTGGGGTGTACGACATTTGGTGGTCAGCTTATTTTCATCAAGTCAACAATCATCCTTTGTTGACAGCTTGTTCAAACTGCTTGTCAACCCCGAGTTCTGGGCTTTGCCAAGGCGCATGTCCGGGTCTGGAGGGTAATGTGGCCTGCCCTGAGCCAAAGAGAATGGAGAGCTCAGATGCTAGGTGTGTGTCGGCTCCTCCAAGACCCTCCAGGTCCGAGGCTGTTGTGTGCACTTACCTATTGCCACATGCTGGTGAAGATGGCACTGTCTGGAGGCGTCTGGTTGGTTGAGCATCTGACTCGTGATCTCGGTTCGGGTCATCATCTTAGGTCATAAGATTGATCCCACGTTGGGCTCCACGCTCAGCACGAGTCGGCTGCTCCCCCTGTTCCCCCTGCTCACGTGTGTACTTGCTAACTCTCAAATGAAACACTGGTCATTCACAGAAACTGGACACCCCCAGACTTTGTGTGAAGTGACTATGGCTCTGGGCCTCCACCAGGCAGCAGGTGAATTTTCCTCCTGGAAGTCCTGGAGACTGCAGACAGGCCCCCCCATGGGAAGGGACCCCGGGGTCTCAAGCTGTCGGTCCAAGATGAGGGCAGTGGTCTCAGCCCCGCAGGCTCCAGTTCCCTTCCCTTGGGGACCATCTTAAGAATACAGATCACAGGGCCACACTCGGCGGAGATGGGGTAGTGTGGGAAAGTGGGCCAACAGCCCGGAAGGAGCAAGAACGGCCTCCCCAGCTCCTCACCTGATCTATTCGAGGTGAGAGTTGTAACAGAGCAGACACAAAATTAACACATTTGAAGTCCGAAAGCTAAGGGACAGATGGAACTGTGTGGGCGGGGCTGCCTTCCTATTCGAAGGACTCCGGTCAATAGAGGGCCAATGTAATAGAAAGCAGACAAGACATGAACATGGATTCACAGGAACGTCTGAGTGTGAAGAGAAATGCACTGAAACAGACCGTCCCACGTCGGGTGGGCAGGTGAAGGGGTTTCCTCAGGTGCTGGCTCAGCAGGTGTGCAAACACTAGACAGGAAAGGGAACAGCGGGAGTGAGAGTAATCTCTTTGGAGGCCATGGGCAATGTCACCAGTGATCCAACCTACCTGACCCAGCGATTCTGATTTTCTGACAGAAACCCCCTTAGAGGCTCTGCACTGTGCACTAACAACACCTGTCGGAAACACCCCACACCCCTCGAGTAGGGACGGTCTCTTGACCCGTGGAACCGTGGTTGCTTGATGCCACTAGAGCTGGGGTGTGTGTGTGTGTGTGTGTGTGTGTACACGGAGCCTTCTGGAAGAGCAAACAGGTGGGAGGAGGGAGACTCGGGGCCTGAGGAGACTGCACAGCACATCCATGTGTATCTGCGTGACTGATGTCGAAGAAATCTCAACCTCCCAGGTGAGGAAAGGGGCTCAAAAATAAGTTGCTGGAGTCCCATCCCACCAGTGGGCAGCGGCAGGCCCCACAACTCCCATGTCCCCTTGGCGCTTCTCCCACAAATATGATGCTGAACTTGAAGCCAGAGACCATGGGGTCCCTCACTGACAGTTGTTACAAGGGAGAGTCAGTGAAGCTCAGAACGGAGGGCCCTGAGGGCAAACCCCAGGAGTCCTTGCTGCTGTTCCCTGAGGGCAAACCCCAGGAGTCCTTGCTGCTGTTCCCTGAGGGCAAACCCCAGGAGTCCTTGCTGCTGTTCCCTGAGGGCAAACCCCAGGAGTCCTTGCTGCTGTTCCGGGGGGCGGAGGATTGTTCCATCCTGGCCCCGGATGGAACAATCCAGGAGCCTGGGGAGGGTCAGGAGCAGACGGGCCCTGGGGGTGGTCTGGCCTCAGCAGCTGCTACCCACCCCGGGGACAGGGCACACTCAGCTCCCTGGCTTGACAAGGAGAGTTGCCAGACTCAGCAAATAAAAATATAAGATTCTGCATGGGATACATATTTATCGGCTGAAATTGAAATTTAACTGGGCAATGCTCTAGAAAGTCCTCAGAATCTTGGGTATGGGGAGCCCAGCCTCTCAGCTGCTGTGCGTGGTGTGGCCCACAGAAAGTCAGATGCTCCTCGGAGCCTCAGTCTCCTTACCTGTCAAGTGGAACAGGGACAGAAAGCTATAGGAAGCAGGTCCAAGTGACTGAAACCCGGCGGGGAAGCACCCCCAAGCCTGAGACCGCCCTCCCGGCCTCAGCCACCAGGGGGCAGCAGCACCTCGTGCGCAGGCTCTTCTGCCCGGCTGGGAACTGTGCCCAAACTCTCAGGTCACATAGTCATTCAGCAAACGCTTGACCAATGTTCCTGAAGAGCCCAGGGAGGGCCATAGGAACAGGAGCATGCTGTGGCTCAGGTCCAGGGGCGGCCACAATAGTGGATCTGGGGCTTTGAGGAAGGGGCTCAGGCAGCCTTGACCACAACCCTGCCATTATCTCCCAAAACTCTTCCTGAACGCCAATAGGTGAAGTTCATCCCCCCTGCCCAGCCGTCGCCCTTCCTGCCTCACCTGCTGCCCTCACCCGTCCAGAGTGGGTAATCCACCTCCGGAACTGACCTGGAGACTCTGCCCACTGCTCCTCTTGCCCTGGACAAGACCTTCCTATCCTTTCCTGTAAGATGGTGACATTGAGGCTCAGCCTCCCCACTGCAGTGTGGGGGTCGGGGGACAGAGGGGTGCTGCTCTCATGGGATCCCCATTGCGCTGCCCTTGGAGCCAGGGTCCAGGTCCTAAGGCTACCAGGTTTGCCCCCTCCCCATCTTTGCATGGTCCCAGGCCCATGTTCTTCCCACACCAGAGCTGCTCCCACAGCAGTGGGGGAGGGTCCGGCCCTAACCCTGGCTCTGACCCCGTGGCCCCCACATCCTTGAGGAACCACTTGGCAGCCCTCGCTCTGAGCTGGAGAGTGGGAGGGGCAGATGCTGACCCGGGGGTAGCTTCCCCCTGCCCCGAGGCCCTGCAGTCCTGTCCTCCGGCAGTCGGCGTGCAGGGTCAATGTCGCCATTACAGGAGAGGACAGGGAGGGCCTTGTCCAGGGTCACGGGGCTCCTCAGTGGCCGAGCTGAGACTCGGACGTCTGCCCCTGGGTCCGGGACGTAGAGATGGGCCACGTGCTGAGTCTCCGTCAGCATTGCCCAGCCGCCCATCCCATATGCTGGGCCTGGCACTGGATCCAAGGGCAAAGGAAGGAGATGGATGGACAGTATAAGGTCAGTACGAGGGAGGCAGTGCTGTGAGTGAGGGGAGCGTGGGATGTGCCTGGCTATGTGTCTGTGACCCCTCCACAGGGGGACCCACGTTCTAGCCCAGACTGGCCAAAACCCCATATGCAGGGGCTCTGGAATGGACCACACCACTGGTCCCCAGACACACACACACACACACACACACACACAGGGCAAGGGGCACAGTCTGGGGGCCATGATGCGGCTCGTTCTCATTCTGCTCCAGACTTCTGGGACCTGAACAAGCCCGAGAGGCCTGGTCGATGGCTCATAGAGTGGTGGGAGCGAGCGGTGGGTCCAGGGGCCCGGTCCCTTCCCTTCCCCAGCCTCCTATCTGTGCCGGCAGGTGGGGCAGTGCGGTGCAGGTGGAATAGCAGTGGGGAGCATGCGTGCCCGAAAGACGTGCGGGAGTGGTGGGCACAGCCAGCCCGCGGTTGGGGAGACCAGCCGGGACGGCCCCGGTGTGCCCTCTCATGAACTGCAGGGAGTCAGGTGGCCTGGCAGGTCCTCGGAGATGGCTCCCCTTTGGGTCTGAGCTGGGCCAGGGACGCCCCCCAAGGGAGCCTCAGAAGCTGCTGGAAAGAGCCCCATAGGTGATGGAAGGGGACAGGCCCACTCTTCGCCCTCCGGGGCAGCTGCCTTTCCCCCGCCATGTCCCTGTACTAGTCAGGTGGCACTCATCTGCAGCTCCTCTGGGCCGGGCCCTGGGTGGTGTCCCGAGTGGCCATGTCCCAAGCTCACCCTGGGGAACGGCTGCTCCATAAACACGCCTCCATCTAGGCCCGCACACACAGTAATCCTGCACCCTGCGTCTCCCACGTTGACTCTACCTCCACCCTTTCTCCTCTTAGGGGACTTCTGGATGTCCCCCAAGCCAAAGAGAACGCCACACTACAGGGCTCTGACTCTGAGGACCACCCCGGGTCCCTGGCTTGAGGGAAACCAGCAGACACCAGTCGCCGTGCTGCCAGCAGTGCCCAGGGGTCCCGGAGTCCCGTCTGCCTGCCTCGCTCAGGGCCTCCCCCGACGGAACAGCTCACAAGGAGTCGCGCCCGGAACCAGCTCAGTCTGGCCACCAGCTGCCATGGCAGAGTCAGGACGGCCCGCGGCCGGGGGCAGGTGGGAGGACCACCTGGGCCCACCGCCCCGCTTGGCGGCCCATTTCCCTCTTTCCCCTTGGGGGCAGTCAGGCCCAGTTCTGAGCTGGGGCCCCTTCTTCTGGATGCCTGAGTGTCCCCTCTGGCCGGCGGGCTCCTCGAAGCAGACTGGTCTTTCTGGCTGCTGGCCCGAAAGGGGGCAGGGCGGCTCCGGGGGAGGTCGGGGGTAGGACAAACTGTCACACAAACTCTCCTTCCCCCGGAAGACCTTTTGCAGGCATCCCCCGTCAGAAGTCTGAAGCCTGGCGGCTTCCGTCCCCTCCTCAGGGCGCCAGTGCCTGCCGTCCAGCGGGGACCCACCCAGTCTAGGAGGCCAGGGCGGGGTAGGGCGCACAGCTGACGGCCCCCAGCGGTGCTCTGTGCAGAGCCAGGCCCTGAGAATGGGCCTGCTGGGAGGGCACGCCTCAGTGGATGACGGGGACGGGGACAGGGATCAGGGATCAGGACTGGGACCACAATGCAGTCCCTGCTGAGCCCTACTTAGGGCCCTGGGGACAAGCCCCTGCATTTCCCCAGACACGTGAGGCCCCAAAAGGTGGCTTCAGCTACCTGAAGACCATTCTATAATTAGGAAAGAGTCCCAACTTGGGTCTTTGGGAGCTTATCCTGGGCTCCAATCCCATATCTGACACCCTTTCTGGAGCAAGTAACTTCTCCAAAGCCCTGTCTGGCCACCTGTACCACGTGGGTAGCAATGCTATGTTGCAGGCTGATAGGTTTACGTCAGCACATTCAGCAGTATCCGTCCTGGGAAGCGCTCAGCAAATGGGGGCTTGCATTTTGCTGGTTTAATGCTGGTCCCACAGAGGAGGCTAGCCTATTCATGATGAAAAGCCAGGGTTCAGAATAAGGGGGGGGGCAATAGTACTGCCCTCACGGGGGTTGATCATGACCTGCCCGGATGAACGCCTTAGACATCACGGCCCACCTTCCCAGTCTCCCCTCCACATCCCAGGGCTTCCCTCCTTAGAGCCCAAACACGTTGCTACTTCAGGAGTTTTTCCTATTGTTGTGTTTCTTTGGGCCAAGTGGGAGATGGGAACGCACTGACTTCTGTGAGCTCCTGCTGGGCCGGGGTCCAAGAGGACCCCAGACCCACATCTCCCCCATGTGGGCAGAAGCACTTGTGATAGTTTTTTGTTTTTTGTGGTTTTTTTTTAAAGATTTATTTATGTATTTGAGAGAGAGAGAGAGAGAGAGAGAGCACAGAGGCTAGGGGGTGGGAGCAGGGGAGAGGAAGAGAGAAACTTAAGCAGACTCTGTGCTGAGTACCAGCCGGGGTTGGGGCTCGATCCGTGAGATCACAACCCGAGCAAAACCAAGAGTCAGATGCTTAGCCAACTGTGCCACCAGACGCCTGGCAGTTTCATGTGCCATCCGACAGGGTCATCCAGGTACCTGGTAAACATGATTCTAGGTGTGTCTACACGGGTATTTCTGTATGAAATTAACATTTCAGTTAGTTGTCTGCATAGAGCAGATAGACGGCCCTTCCCAACGTGGGTGGGCCTCAGCCAATTCGTTGAAGGGCTGGAGAGCAAGACTCAGTTCAAGGAAATTCTGCTCTGAGGGTCTTGATGCGATGCTGATCTCTTGCTCCTTCTGGAATTATGCCATCGGCTCTCCTGGGTGGAGCACCGACTTACAGATCTTGGGAATGTTCAGCCTTCAGAATCATGTGAGCCAATTCCTTGTAATAAGTGTGTGTGTGTGTGTGTGTGTGTGTGTGTGTGTGTGTGTGTGTGTGTGCACGTGTCCAACGGGTCTGCTTCCCTGGAGAATCCTGCTACAAGCTGTTATCCCATCCGTGCCCCACCCCCATTCCTAGCACCGCAGTCCTCCCCAACAAGCAGTATTGCATTTAGCCGTTTTGTAAAATTCAGGTCCCTCACAGGAGGGGAGGCTTCCCCGAGCCAGAGTTGTCAAGACACCATCTTGCCGCGATCTAGCGTGGAGGGTGCGAGGCCCACAGCTGTGGTGTGGAGGGACCCAGGCCACGAACCAGGCTCCGGTGGTACCACGGACTCATCAGCCACTTGCAGACAGCTCGGCAGTTCTGTTCAGAGGGATGTATCTTAAAAGATCACTAACTAAACAGCCACCGTCTGAACAGCCCACGAGGCAGGCCTGAGCTCCATGCTCCGCCCACTTACCTTGACCACCTGCCTCTCAGTTTCGCCCCTTCCGCCAGCGAAGACACGGTGGCTCTCAGAGGTCCCATAGCCTAAGGCGGGTGTGACAGACACGTTGCTGCCCGTCTTGGAAACACAACTCCAGTCCTGTCCAGCCCCTCCCGCTGCCATGCTCTCTGGGGAAGGTGGAACCCCCTCAGCCAAGGGTACCTTTTGACTGGCCAGTCACGGTCACCCCACACCCCCCCAAGGCACGAGCCTGGGTTTCAGCCAAGGAGAGGGGAAGCTGGTAGTGGTGGTGGTGGGGGGATTCTGGAAAGTTCTCCCTCTCTAGGAAGAAGAGAAGACGGGGTTGCTTCTCGTCCTGCCTGTGGAATGCTGTGTCAGCTGGACTGTGGGGACCGCAAGGAGACAAGAGTGAGGACAAAAGCTAAATGTGAGACTGGGGGGCAGGATGGTAGGAGGGAACCTGGGGGGCTCCAGGGATGGTCTCTCGAGCTGCTGGCTTAGCCAAGCCTACCGCACTCTCCCTTTGGACATATCCACCTGTGAGATAAACATCTTGGAATGTGGAAGTGCCCTCTGCTGGGTTTTCTGCTGCCGGGACCAGAGGTGTGCCTCCAGCCACGCGCTGAGAAACCAGGTCTCCCCTCTGGCCCGTTGATGGCCCTGGTCCCCACTCTGTCCTTGTGGGGGCACATGCCGGCCTGCTCCCTTGCTGATTACATGGGGGCAGGGTCGGAAGGGACCAGGAGGGGGAGGGATGGGGAGGGAGGCAGGCAGAAGAAGCCAGAGAGTCAAACCTCCTAGGGACCATCATCCTTTATTTCCACGCGTATTTCTTGGCACGAATAAAGCAGATATTGAAGAAGAGGCTGCACAAGACTTACAGACACAGGGACCTGAGAGGGGCCGAGTTTACCGACAGCATCTGGCCCCGCTGAAGCCACTTGACCCGAGGGTTCCCGAGCTACCCAGGGGCTCCCAGGGGCCAACATAAAACTCAGAGAATTCCATTTATTTGATCATTTTTAATACAGGAAATGCCAGACCAATCAACAAGGAGGACAGACCTTACACGTATGCCTGCTGTCACTACGTGGACGGGACGGTCGCCACGGCACTGGGCACGCATGCATTTCCTTGGAAACGGGCAGATCGAGAGCGCATAAATACCACAAAATAACCAGCCTCGGGGGCGGATCATGGGCCACGGCAGGGGCGGGGGGGGAAACCACGTGTCACAGGCAACAGAGGCATGAAATACGGGACCTACACGCACATGTCACTTCACCAGAGGCATAATTTATACATGAAAAGGAAGGAGGCCACGGTATCTGTACGTGCAAGCAGCTTTGGTCAGAGGAAAGGCAGGAGCGAGATGGGGCCATGCACGGGGAGGGCTTGCCCGTTCACTCTCCGTTCTCGTCCCCACCTTTCCCACAGTCACCCGCCATCACCACATACAACAGCTGGCCTAGTCTCCATCTGAGGAAGTCCCATCCGCGTCCTCAGTGGTGTTCTGTGAGCCCTGCGTGTAAACACCTCCCTGGGGGGGGGGGTGCCCCAGTGTGGGGGAGGGCCGGGCGGGGGCAGGAGGAGGCCAGGTGGAGGAGGGAGGCACAGCCACCAGGCCGGCAGGTGCCGCGTGTCGCCTGGGCCCCGGGCAGGAAGGGTGGAGGAGACATCCACTTTTGCAAGCAAAGCTTAGCCGGCGAGACGAGCCTGGGTTCCTCGGCCACTGTCCGGGTGCCCGGCCCCTCAGAACTGGCTGGCGCTGCTGGGGTCGCACTGCAACAGCCGGACGATGGAGGGGTCGCTCTTGGCACCTTTAATGAATTCTTCCAGGGACAGTTTGCCTGCAGTGTGGGAGAGAGGAGAAATGGGGCTGAGCCAGGGCTCCGCGGTTTTCGTGCATCCAGATGTCCTGGACGCCGCAGTCTAAGTCTCCCGCCTTCCCGAAGCTGGACCAAAGCAGGGCTCATTCACTTTGCACACTTTTCTGAAAAATGCCTTTCTGCCTTCAGGGCTCCTGGCAAAGCATCGAGCTCCCTAAAGGACACACCCCCAGCAGGGCAGGTGGTGTGGCTTGGGGACAGTGTCAACCCTTTTAGAAGCCACCCCAGGCTTTCTGTAAGAAAGCTGTGATTCATCTGAAAAGAACGTGGCCTTCGTGGAGGCGGGGCAGCTGGGGCCCCTGATCATGGCCCAGTGTCTGGTTTCTTCTGGTGGCGGCACGGGCCGGCCACTCGCCGGCAGGATTGGCAGGATTGCTCTCTCTGCGGGACTATCGCCCTTTGGGGTGGAGACTAGAGCGGGCTGATGGGGCTGGGGTCCGGCCGGTGCTGCCCTTACCCTCCGTCCCTCCTGCGACTGCCGGGGCCAGAGTAGGAGGGCAGGCTTGAACACCAAAGTGAGTTCCAGGGAAGCCAACGTTGGGGACACCCACGGGCCCGTCTCAGTGGTCCCTCTCCCAGGACCCTCACGGGGAAGGACTGTTCTGGTGCCTTGGGGGAATCTGTGGTGACACTGACCCCGAAGGACGTCAGTACAGGGTCTAAGGAGCTATGGCCTGTGCCATGCCACCACGGGCAAGCTACCAATCTTTCCATGTTTAGTATCTTCAGCCCCAGCCTGGCCTGGAGGACACACTCAGCGAGCCGGGGCCGGGCAGCCAGGAGAGATATCCAGAGGCTTCCAGGCAGAGACCCCTGCCAGCCGGCTGCCCAAGAAGACCATCCCCTCCTCCTGGCCCCCAGCAGGGGGCAGGCAGGCTGGTCCCAGGGGAGACCGAATACCGAGGCTCCAGGATGGAGGAGAAATTCTCCGGGACCCTGTGCCTGCACAGAGGGCTGCTGGACTCTGCTCTCCCGTGGTTAGTGGGGATTTTTACCTGCCACGCCCCCCCTCTGATCACTCAGAGCGAGAAGCTTCTGAAAGCAGAGCCCCCTCCTCCTGGCAGACAGTAGGGCAGGTGAAGGGCTGATGGGGGGCCTGAGGGGCTCTGGGGGTTCCTGAGCCCGGTCTGGCCCTGTCTGGCAGTGGTCAGCGTGTTCCCTGTGCTCGGCCAGTCTCCGTTCCCGTGTATGGCCAGGACCGGTGTGAACAGGAGAGGCTGTGCTGGGGGAAACTCGCCGCCCCCTGGGAGGGGCAGGGAAGGTGAGACAGTGTGCAGGGCCCCGCCCACTCCTGAGCAGCCCCCTCAAGAAGGGGTGCCCCTGAGCACCCCTGCCTTCACCCGCATCTCCAACTTCGACTCTCCCCTCCCGCCCCAAGGTCCGTGGACACATGGACATGGGCTCACAGAGGTGCCCTGGCCTGCGGTACAGACTCGGGCTCCCCGACAAGCTGGGAAGGCGCGGGCCCAGCTGGCCCTCCGCAGGGGTGGGGGGCTCAGGCCGGGAAGCGGGTCAGAGGAGAGGGGTCGAGAGTGCCGTGCCCAGGGCTCTGCACTGACTACTTCCTGGGCATCATCTTTCTGAATCCTCACTACCGCATGAGCCTGAATTCATTCTCCCCATTTCACAGGAGGAAACCAGGCTCACGAGAGCCAAGACTCGGTGCAGGTCTGTCGGAATCCAAAGCCTGCGCCTTGCTACTCTGGAGGGGGATAGATGGGTTTTAAACCAGCCCAAGAGCAATGCCGGGCACAAGGCGGTCTTGCTTTACACGTGAGCATGATTGAGAAACTGTTCCCGTGCCGTCGGGTGTGTCCAGCGTACCTTCTGCCACCTGTGGTCACAGAGGAAACCCTGTCCCTGGGCTGGCTCGGTCCTTAAACCCATCTGCCAGAGCTTACGGAGCACTTCCTCACGCATCAGCTTATCTTCATGTCCAGCACAACCTGGGGGTATTCCCTCTTCTATTCTAAATGTCCCATTTCTTTATGGTTCAAAAGCAAATCGGACCTGACTCTGGGCTGCACTTGACAAAGCCGGCAGAAGGCCTGGACCAACCAGGTCGTAGCCACCTGCTCTTACACGGATCCTGCAGAACCCCACTGCTCAGGTCCCCCAACAGAGCCCCTGGGGGTCACCGGGGAGCCTGCCATCTCAGGAGGACAGCAAGAGTCCCGCCATCCGGACCCTTGATCTGCACCCTGCCCCCCAGCCCAGCAGGGCCCAGGTGCCGTAAGCGCTCCTGCCTCTCCGTCCCTGAGACACACCCATGGGGCTCACAGTCTCCCCTGTTTTGAAAGCAAGGACACAAGGGCTCAGGGGACGTGGGCATGTGTCAGGACGCAGACCTGGGTCCCCCTGACGGAATCCTGCCTCTTCCCCAAGGGAAAGGGAAGTGTTCCAGACATACCTCTGCTCTCAGAAGCCCCCCTACACACACACTCACACACACGTGCGCACACCCCCCGCCTACCGTCATTGTTGGTGTCCATCTGCCGGAAGATCTTGTCCGTTCGTTTCTCCGGAGTGGACTCATCCTCGGGCATTTTCATCACAGAGGACACCATTTTGTATATAGCCTACAAAGAGACACGGAGAAGCATGTGCTCAGAGGTTCTGGAACGTTCCTGGGCCGATGGGGCAAGTGTGAGCTTTCCCTGAGACCACAGCAAGGCATGAAGAGGTTGGGATACCAGCAGCCTTCAGGATACTACCTAAGCTTTCTAGAGCATTTCCAGAATGTTCCACGGTGACTATCACAGATGGCCCACCAGGTAAAGGAAGCCAAACCAATTTATGTGAAGTTCAAGAGCAGGCAAAACCACAGCCCAGTGACAGCCGGAGCTGGGGGCTGTCTGGATGGTGGCAGGTGGGACAGTGCCTGGGGAGGCGCTTGAGGGAGGCTTCGGGGGGGGGGGGCTGGGAACGTCTGTAATTCTCCAGGGGCAGTGGTCATACCGGCATGGGGACCTGACCCCTGACCCACACACTGCACACAACTGTGAGCATTTCACCCCGCAACTGTTAGACCTCCATTTCAAGCAAGAAAGATTTCGCCCCTGAAACCTGTAGGGAGAACCACACCCAGGAAGGACTGGCAGCAGGACTGCACAGATCTCTCCAGAAGGACGGGAAATGCACAGTCCCCGGGCCAGGACTTCCCCTTGGGACTGGGCCCCGCAGCATCCCCAAGTACGCCGCCAAAGGCAGCGCCAAGCCCCTCCAAGGTCTTGGGAGGCTTCTGAAGCACTGAAAACACCAGTCCCTTGTGAGAAAGGTGTATAGGAGGTAAGCAGCCCACCTGGCAGGCTGTGGGGCCACGGGGAACGGTCTCAGGGTCTGGGAACGTGGTCGGGGGGCCTAGCAGCCGGGTCCCCTTTGGACGGGCATGGCACCCAGCCCCCCCCCCATACACGCTGTTTTGAACAGTCCCACTGGTGTGTCTCAGTTTTGGCCAGGCCGGTCTGCTCAGCCAGCGACAGGCACCCCCGTTTGCAAAAGGGGTGACAGGTAGGCTAGAATTCCTGGGAGAAAGAATTCTCACTTCTACCGCCTCTGAACCACCTAATCGGGAAATGGCGGGGTGACCCCTCAGGCCACTTACAGCTGGTTTAGGAGTTCACAGGTCTAACTCTTTGCTCAAGACTTAGCTTCTGGGCTGAGAAGTTCCTTCTACATAGAGAATGCCTCTTCTGCGGAATTCTAGAACTAAAGCCCCAGGCTCCAGGGGCCCAGGGAGCCGCAGCTCTGCAGTCCTTTGCTCCAGCACAAACTCAGGCACCCAGGGAAGAGAACCAAACTGGGTTTCTTTCTGGAAAACAGCCTCACCTGCAGAGCTGCTGAAAGGCATGAAGGTGAGGAAAAAGGGTCTCACAAAGAGCTGTTCCTTCCGTGCTGGAGCCTATCATTCCATGAGCACTAATATTTCAGTTTTCCTTTGCTGCGGCCCGCTCCTGGGGACGTGACAAATTGTGTGTCACATTCTTGAATACGGAGACTTGAGACGGTCTTAGTGGGTGCCTTCTGCCGGTAGCAGGGGACCTCTCCTTTATAATTGTCAGCTCTGTTAGGTCTTAGGACATCACCTCTCTGAGCTCAGACTTTGTGAAATGCAGAGAAGGACTCCCCCGCCCTCCAACACTGCAGGGTTGTAAAGGACAAAATGGATCAAGGCCCTTAGCCCGGGCCTGCTCCAGAAACACTGGGTCTTATCATTCCTACAGCAAGGACCTTCCCGGCCAGGGGACAGGTGGCCCCTTTTAAACGTGCGAGGGGCAGGGCAGGTGGCGTTGGGGGGCCCTACCTGCACAATCTCCAGCATCTCGCTGCGACTGATGTAGCCGTTGCCGTCTAGGTCGTACATGCTGAAGGCCCACTTGAGCTTCTGCTCCAGCTTGCCCCGGGACGTGACGCTCAGCGCGATGATGAACTCCCGGAAGTCGATGGTGCCGTCCCCGTTGGTGTCGAAGGTGCGGAAGACGTGCTCGGCGAACTTGGAGGCGTCGCCGTAGGGGAAGAAGTTGGCGTAGATCTTCTTGAACTCGTCCACGGTCAGGTGGCCGGTGGGGCAGTCCTTGAGGAAGCCCTTGTACCACTCCTGCAGCTCGTGGTCGGTGAACTCCGTGTTCTCGCGCAGGTCCTGCAGCACCTCGGGCCGCAGCTTGCTGTTCTGCTTGCCCATGGCGGTGGCTGGTCACCCTGCAAGACGGGGCGTCAACAGGGGCTCCCCAGGGAGGGGAAAGGGCCCCGCGGGGCACGGGATGGCTCTGCCTGTCTAGGATGCCCTGTGGGGAAGAGGACCATCCACGGGCACATTCTGACTTGGGGAATGTGGACATGAGGGGACGGGATGCAACTGAAATCCGTGGAATGAGGTGTTCACTCCGCCATGCTCAGGGCTCCTCTGACCCAGGGTTCTCAACAGCTCTTTCCTCCCTTAGGCACCGCATTCTGCATTTAGAACAGGTATCCAGAAACTCCGAAGGAGTCCCTTCTCTATTTTGTCTCCAAAGAACTCCCCGGGGCTGGGGGGTGGGGCAGCCCTAGAATTAATACGGGGCAGCCCACCATGTTTCTCAAATGTGACCAGCAGAATATGAGGTGGCCGTGCAGCGGAGAACCTGCCGCCCACGCAGCTCCAGACACAGGGCCGATCTGCAGTCACATCACGGCCACACACTAACACAGCTGTCGCCTCCCCTCCTCCTTTCACGGTCTGGCTCTGACAGCCACACAGGACAGTCATCATTTTTCAAGCATACAGAAGACAAGACAAAGCGAACGTCTCCTAGCCCCATCCCCACGGCGTCCACTTTGACCTGCTTCTGTATTTATCAACTTCAGACGGTACGCAGCGCACCCCCCTTCGGAAAGATAACAGACGCAGCTCATCTCCTCTCGGGCGCATTCTCCTTGGCCCCCTCCTGGGTTTTATTAGCTTTATAATACATATCCCTGTTTTTACTTGTTATCTTTATGGCTTTAATTTTTTTTTTAAGATTTTATTTATCTGTTAGAGGAAGTGTGCGCAGAGGGAAAAAAGTCTCAAGCAGACTCGCCGCTGAGAGTGGGCCTGGAGGCAGGACTCGATCTTGCGATCCTGAGATCATGACTTGACCTGAAGGCAAGAGTCAGACGCTTAACAGACTGAGCCACCATGGCGGCCCTTTATGACTTTATATACTTCAACTTCCTTTCCTAACCTCTATGGAGGGCAGCCTGGCCACGTCTCTCCCACTGGGAGGAGTAGCTGGCCATCCTCCCAGCTGTACACACAGCGTGCATGTGCTGGGCTCGGCGCGCCGACATGTGACGATCCAGGCGTCCGTCACCACGGACCAAGAAGCAGTAACCAAGATGTATTTTCAAGTGAAAAGAGAAAGGACAGAACGGCACACAGAGTTTGCTACCCTTTGTGAAAATGAGAGAAACCAATGTATATGTGTGTGTTTCCGTGTCTGGAAGGAGCCATTAGGACATGACATTGCTCAGAGAGACGGCTGATGGACGAGGCTGGAACAGGGAGTTTTTACTGTAAATCCTTTTGCAATTTTAAAATGTTGATCTCTGTGTATGTATTTTCATATGAGGAGTGCCTGGGGAACTCAGTCAGTTAAGCCTCTGCCTTTGGTTCAGGTCATGATCTTAGGGTCCTGAGATCGAGCCCCGTGTCATTGGGCGCCATGCTCGGCAGGGAGCCTGCTTCCCTCTCCTTCTGCTGCTCTCCCTGCTCATGTACGCACTCACACTCTCTCTCAAATTAAAAAAAAAAACTTTAAAAAATAAAAAAAAATGAATAAAAATAAAACTAGCCCAACCTCTACTTTTTTTTTTTTTTAAAGATTTTATTTATTTGACACAGAGAGAGATCACAAGTAGGCAGAGAAGCAGGCAGGGAGAGAGGAGGAAGCAGGCTCCCTGCTGAGCAGAGACCCCGATGTGGGACTCGATCCCAGGACACCGAGATCATGACCTGAGCCGAAGGCAGAGGCTTTAACCCACTGAGCTACCTGGGCGCCCCCAACCTCTACTTTTTGATCAAGCAACTTTACTCTTGGTTCTCTCTCCATAAGATCAGGCTATTGATTGCCCCGCTTCCTTCCTTATCAGCTTCTGTCGTGAGAACCACTATTTTTATTTTTTTTAATTTTTTAATTTTTATTTTTTTATTTTTTTAAGATTTTATTTATTTGACAGAGAGAAACACAGCCAGAGAGGGAACACAAGCAGGGGGAGTGAGAGAGGGAGAAGCACGCTTCCCGCCGAGCAGGGAGCCTGATGTGGGACTCGATCCAGGGTCTCCGGGATCATGACCTGAGCCGAAGGCAGTCGCTCAACCATCTGAGCCACCCAGGCGCCCCGAGAACCACTATTTTTACAATATCAGGGTTTACAGTCTCTACTTTCTGTCCTTACCTATAGGCTGGTCGTAAAAAGTGGGAGCCAGCAGATATCTAAGGAAGCTAGTTGTCAGGGCAGGACCGCAGTGGGGGACCAGAGTCCATGCAGAACGTGGGGTCCACGTCACTAAGTAGTGTGTTCTAGCACAAGGACACACATGACCTTCATTCCACAGAAGCTGAGCGGTCCCAGGAAGTCACGGCCACAGCGTACAAATCAGGAAAGCCCACGCCTTCACCAGACAGCTCTCTGACCGACCACGGGACGTGGGGTGGCATGTTCTGGGAGGCCCCCAAAAGTCCTGGTGTTCATGTGTCTCTGATTCAACTTCTGGTCCCTTCGGAAACTCAGTTAATTAGTAAGATTTGTTTTAATGATCATTGTGATTTCTATGTGAAAAATAAAGCTGAATGTGAAAATCAAAATGTCAGATGCCACAATGCATGATGGAAGAGGGAAAAACCACCAAGATGTACGTCAGATCTCTGTCTGTTGGAAAACCTTCAGGCCAGGTTTGGAGCTGTGGCTGCCTCTTGATTCTGCATTTTCTGCCATGCTCTTGGGGCCCCACCCAGACCAGCTCCCAGGTCCCTCCAGGTGTCCCCTTGGCAGGCCTGATGGCAGGGCACTGGGATGTCTCCGTGCCCTGTGAACAGGACATTATTTGGAATTGGGGACTCTGAAGATGATCAAGCTAGGATGAGGTTCCTGGGGCATCCTTATAAAAGGAGGACATTTGGACACAGTACAGAAGGAAGACACATGAAGAGGTAGGGAGAAGACGCAGCCATCTACCAACCAAGGAACGCAGGGGCCTCTAGAGCTAGGACAGAGGACCCCCTCCCCGCACAGCAGGACTTCGAGTGAAAACCTGCTGCTGCTTAAGCGGCTGGTCTGTGCTATCCTGTTGGGGCGGCCGAGTATGGGGGACCCCAGGGAGGTGCACAGCCCAGCCCCCCAGCCAGAGCGCCTCACCCGCCAACCCTAAGGACCAGAGCTGAGGGCACAGGGAGAAGCCACATAGGTGCTGCCAGGGCCCATCCTTCTCTGCCCTTCCGTCTGTCCATCCGCAGGCTCTCCCACCCGCACTCCAAGGTGGGGACCAGATCAGGGCAGCCCGAGACATCCCCCAAGACCCACCCCCTGAGGCTAGTCCCCTCGCTGAGGCACCTGCTGACCAGGCCAGCCTCCGGGGGCCATGTTCTCAAACACACACGTCTACACACACAGGGAGGCTTGGCATCCAGGAGGCCCCTGGTGCCGGGTGGGGCCCCCCAAAGGTGACTCCACCGAAGCCACCAAGCTGGCAGGCCGTGCCGCAGGGAGAGCCCTCAGAACTCAGGGCTACAGACACCCCCACTCTCTCTGTCCCCAGTCAACTCTCCTTCCCTATCTGCTCGTCCCCGTTCCTCACTCCGTCCGCTCAGACCTGGTGCTGTCCCCACCAGCAGCATGTGTCCCCATGTCCTTAAAGGGGGAGCGTCATACCACACGGGGCACAGTGGGAGAGGACCAGCATGAGCAGGGCGGGCCGGCCGCCGTTCTGGATGGAACCAGGGCCCTCAAATTCACCTTGGAGTGCACCTGGATTTGGAGATGGGGCCTTTAAGAGGTAATTAAGGGGGCACCTGGTTGGCTCAGTGGGTTAAGCCTCTGCCTTCGGCTCAGGTCATGATCTTAGGGTCCTGGGATCAAGGCCCACATCAGTCTCTGCTCAGCAGGGAGCCTGCTTCCTCCTCTCTCTCTGTCTGCCTCTCTGCCTACTTCTGATCTGTTTCTCTCTGTCAGATAAATAAATTATTTTTAAAAAGAGGTAATTATGGTAAAATGAAGTCATGGCAGGGGGCTCCTAATCCAATGAGACTGGTGCCCTTACAGGACACAAAAGGCAGAGTGGCTGCCTTCGGCTCTGGTCGTGATCTCGGGGTCCTGGGATCGAGTCTCACGTTGGGCTCCCTGTTCAGCGGGGAGTCTGCTTCTCCCTCTGCCTGTGCTCTCTTATGCTATCTCAAATAAGTAAAAATAAAATCTTAAAAAAGAGAAAAAAGACACAGATGGAAGGCCACGTGAGGTCACAGCAAGAAGATAGTTGCCTGCACGCCAAGGAGAGCCCTCACAAGGAACCAGACCTGCGACACCTTCTGGCCTCTGGAATTCTGATAAAATAAATTCCTGTTTTTGAAGCTGCCTGGTCTGTGTTACTTGGCTACGATAGCCCTGGGACGCGAACTCGGTCCCGGTCGGCACAGGCCATTAGTGTCTGTGGGGCCAGGCACCGGGAGGTTCCCACAGCCTCTCCCCCGACCCGCCAGCAGGCTCTAGAGGCTAAGCCAGTGCTCGGCCCCGGGGCTGTCCAGCCCACATCCCACATCCTGCAGCGGGCAGCCACGGGAGGCTGGGCCACGGGAGGGCCACGTGGTCACGGACGGCACCTTCACCTGGCCACCATGGATGGTTAATGGCTCATCCTTTACCTCGATCAGCATCTTGTCTTTTCACCATGGAAACAAGCGGCCTTCTGTCCAGTTCTAGGCTCCGAGGGCTGGGGATCAGTCCCTTTAGAACCCACTCACCTTACTGAAGACCGAATCACAGCTCAGTATGATGCTATCTTATCAATGCCTCAGAATGTGTCTGTAATCTATGTTCTTCCAGATCCCACAGAAACACCAAACCCCCAACACTTCCTCTGCTGGAGACAACACATGTTTATGGAAAGGAAGGTACCAGATTAGGGAGAAGGACCAATCTGGGCAATCCAAAGCTAGAAGGTCACAGGCAGAGGGCTTGGCGTTGTGCGTGGGAAGCGACCTCAGGCCTTGCCAGCTCCTTCCTACGTGTGTCCCTGAAGCTGACCTACGAGACTGAGAATCCCCCTTCCCAGCCCCTCCCTCTCACAATGCTTCCAAGTGGGGGGTGGACGGTATTCCTGGGAGGGCTGCCTGCGGCGAGAGGGCCTTCCCCGACTACGGTTTCTTCCTGGTCTGATAGTCTAAGACCCCTGGGTCCGGAGGTCCCATGCCGAAGATTCCTGTGTCTTTATTGGAAGTGGGGGGGGTGTCTCTCATCCTAAGCGGTGACCTCTCCCAAGAAAAGCAAAGAAGTCCGGGAAGGGGGTACAGCACTTCCTAGAAGATTCTGGAAATGTGAGGTCTACAGATCTGTGTGCCTCACCACACCATGCACTGGGTCCTGCGTCATTTAATTGTGGGGATGCTTGCCTGAATGTGTCCCCCAGCCAGTGCTCTGTTCCCCAAAAGCCCAAGCCTAGAGGCGGAGGCACCCGGGCCCTCAGCATGTTCTCAGGGCCTGGTGCCAGGGGGCACACCATGGGGGTGCAGTCTCGAGTGAATTGGGCCATCTGAGTGCCTAAGGATGCACCTTCTGGTTCTCAGTGCTCTCGGCTGCTTAGGACACAGGTGCCTAGGATGGGGGGGGCGTTCCAGGGAGGAACAGGGATGGGGGGCCAGGAAGACAGCATGTGGAACCCTAACTGAAGGATAAGGAGGACTTTAAAAGCCACTGGAGGTCAGGGCACCTGGGAAGCTCTGCTGGTTATGTGTCCAACTGTCGATTTCAGCTCAGGTCTTGATCTCAGGGTTGAGTCCAAGCCCCACACTGGGCTCCACGCTGGGCACGGAGCCTACTACAACAAATAAAACAAAACCAAAAGCCACTGGTGGTCAACCCCCCGTAGGCCACCTCCAGGCAGATTTCAGGCGCTGGGAAGGTGGGGGTCATATTAGGCTCAGAGGAGGCAATGTTAGTTTCACCTTAGAGACAAGTGAGGCTTCCGTGGAGCACATACTTGTCTGTGATCTTCCCCGGGGCCCCCTCCTTGCCCAGCCCACAGGCAGTGATGGAGGCCACCACGGTGCTCACAGCAGGTACCCTGCACCACGAGGTGGGGCCCAGGAAGGCGAAATGTAGCCTCTCGTGCCAGTCCCTCACTGGGCCAGCTCACTGCTTACCAAAGACTCAGACGAAATGGTTAATCCAGAGAGCCTCGTTTTAGCTCCCTCCCAGAGGCTCTCAGCCCAGAGCACGCGGCCTCGCAGGGACCCGGGACGGTGGAATGCTGCACGAACGGTGACCTCTCTGTTACTAATTAAGCCAAGAAACCATTATTGCTGACTGGCTGGCGGGGAAGATGGAAGCTAGCAAGCCAGCCTTTCTTTCTCAGCAGGAACGGCCCCCGAGCCCCGGCGCTCAGGCACACACCCATCCTTCATCCACAGACCAGAAAATCTAACTCTCATCTCCGCTGATGGGTGGGGTGAAGAATGGGCGAGCCAGGAAGGGTGATCAATTCAGGATCAGAGGCACCTCTCACTCGGCTAGAAAAGCTTCATCAGATCAAGCAGGGATCAGATCAGACAGGCAACAACAGTCTTCTGAATGAGTCAAAAATCACATTTCATTCCCCGTAATGGAAGAACGGGGAGACAGCTAATGCAGGGCTTCCATCCATCCATCTCTCTGGCTCTCGGTCACTCTATTGTTCTTAATGTGCTCAGTTGTTAAAAAAAAAAAAGAGAGAGAGAGAGAGAGCAAACGTAGCTGGGGAGCCCTATGAAAATATTTAACCCAAAGTGGGTCTCACCTGCAAATTAAAGCCTTTTTAATGGCGTAGTTCTTCCAATTGCTTGGTGAGGCTCCGGGGAACCAAGTACCGAATGTGTCATTAATCACAGCTCCACACCGGCTGATGGCATGGGTCGACACAGCAGCCATTGCTTTAAAATGCTTTCATTAGGTTAGATCTCCAGAGCTTGCTGGGCCAAGCAGACTTACGAGCACTCGGAGGGAAAATGATGGGAAGGATGGGAGGAAGCAAGTCCTTGCGAAAGGTCAAGGCTCAGGATGAGGCTGGGGGGCAATCTGTGGTGAATCTGAACTTCAAGAGACCGGAGAGCTCTTCTGGGGATGAGCACTTACTCTGTCTGGGGTCCAACAGGAAAGTTGGGGCTAAAGGGACCAGCAGAAAACAGGTGGTTTGTTCTGGGGACCCATTAACAAATGGACAAACGCTGAGAATTGGTCCTTCTCTGGTCCAAGGAAGCGGGTAAGAGGCAAGCTGCAGGCAGCCTTGGCTTCTAGCGCAGCTGCTCTGACGAGGGGGGGGCCAGTCCTGTCCTAGGAGGACTGTGACCATTGCCTGAGTGCCCCCAGCAGGAACAGCACGCTTGGGGCGGCTCAGGCTGCAACGCGGCCGGGCGGACGCTAGAGGGCGCAGGCAGGAGGCCTCCCCGGACCGGACTGGAGACCCGGCCCTCCCGGCCCCGCCCCCCAGCACGCCGCCTCCACGTAGCGGGTGCCTCAGTTTCTCTGTCTAGATTTGTCCAGTTCAGTAATCACCAGCTACGTGTGGCTGAGCATGGAAAATGTGGCCCATCTAAATTCATACACGTGCCCGAAGAGTAAAATACAAACTGGCTTTTGAGGACTTCACACATAAAAAAATAATGTAAAATGTCTCATCATCATTTTGTTATCCTGATTACATGTGGAGTGATAAGTGACACCATTTGCGATATCGTGGGTTAAATGAATCATGTTGGTAACATTAATCTCATCCGTTTCATTTTATCTTAATGTGGCTACGTGGCCGACACTCTACTTCTAGGGGCTGCTCAGCCCTGGGCAGATCCTTGGGACACACAGATCTGGGGCTACCAAAAAGGGACCCTTGAAGCTCATTAGCACCCTGTTCATAGGCCCAGTGCTAACTGCAACCCAGCTGGGGGAGGTCACCATGAATGAAAGATCATGGCATTTACATTTCCCAATGAGTCCACAGTTCTATTTTCAGCAGCTTCGAGAACTTTGCTAGAGGCCAACTGCTTGACGGCCCGGGTCCTTAAGTATACGGCAGAGATCAGGAGCGGGAGAAAATGTTCTCTTGGGGAGAACAGCCAAAGCCCCTGCACGAGATAGGGGGACAGATCTGGTCCGTGGCAGACCCCTCTGGAACTCACAGTCACAGGGTGCTCCCAGATCCAAACTCAGACCTCTGACTTCCTGGAGCCCATTTTCAGAGGGCTTCCTGAAATCCTGATGCTTCCAGTTTAACAGCTGGATGGGCTCCAGGCCAGTGACCTTTCGTTGAGAAATCCAGCTGAAAACGCTCTTGACTTCTGCACCCAACCCCACAGCTTAAATCCTCATGACTCCCCAAAAGCTTGAAAAGAAGATAAAAGAAGGAGGGAAGGAGTTAGCCAAGACCTAGAACTCCCCTCCCTGTCTTGAGCCTTTCTCTCCACTTAGCACAGGTTGAAATGCCCTGAATGAGGCTGGGAGAAAGGAAAAGGTAGATAAGAGGGAAGAGAAACTCCGAAGAGACTGTTCTTTCTCTTGCAGAAGCTGCTAATGGAGCTGAAACTGTGAGTGACTCTCAGCACACACTCTGTGCCTCTGAAAACACTGGTTCAGCCACGTGGCTGCTGGCCTCCACTGCCCAGCAAACTTCTACTCAACCTCCAAAGCCCAACTCACAAGTTCCCTATTCAGGGATGCACATCCCAGCCCCCAATAATTACTCTTCCTTTTGCATCCCCAATGCCAATGTTTGACCTATTTCTATTATGACCTCAGCCTTTATAACATCATTTACTTGTGTTTTTCCCTCATTAGACTGTGAGCTTGTTAAGGAAAGAGAATACCTCACTCATGCCAAAGCAAGTTCTAGCTTCAGGGCCTTTGCACGTGCTGTTCCCTCCACCTGGTCTTAAGGTCCCTTCCCTCAATGTTCATGTCTTTGCTCCTCCAAGAAGCTCATCTCAGATACCATTGGCGCTCACGCCCTAGTCCCTCACCCTACCTCCTTATAGCATTCCCTACTCCTTGGCACTACATTGATACATTGATTGACTCTGTCCCCTGTTGTTCAACACTGTACCCCCACATTGCCCAGAACATATGATGGGTGCTTGGTAGATCTATCGGAAATAATGCTTGTGTATTCCGAGGGCCTAGCACGGGGCCTGAATGGAGGAGCTGATGAATGAGTGAATGCCTTTCTTCTAGGACCCTCTTGCTCCAACATTTTGTGACTTCTCCAGTATTAGGGATCCAGGAAGGCACATCAAGGATCGGGATGTTCTCTCTTGCCCAGATCTGAAGCTCTAAGAAGGGACATTCTGTAATCCAGACTTGGTATTTTGGAAAGTTCCATTTACTGGCATGGGAACAGCCATATTGGAGCAGAGGGCCTGCCTGGGGCATGTCGGACCCCGGGGTCCAATCACCAAACACATGCCATCTCCCCTCTCATCTATGAGCACATCCCCCGCTCGGTGGCCCTCAGCCAGGGTTCTCACTGTCTCCCCCCACCCCCCAGCTGGGAACTTTCCCCCAGAGCAACATCGCTGCTCTTTGAGTCTCATAGGGAGGAGCACTCAGAGTGGCTTGCCCAGTGGAGGAAGGTAGCTTAGTGGAATAGACATAAATGAGTCTCTGGGGAGAAAAGCCAGGGAGAGGAAGAGAAAATGCCCAAGAGACCAATCCTCCCCCTTGTAGAATCTGCTAACACAACAGGAAGAGAACTCTAGGCAGGATCCAAAACAAAACCCTGGGATTTTTCTTAACACCAAAACTGCCTTGTGGGACCACCTGCATGTGAGTTCCCGATTGGGGGCTTCCGGTGGGAGCCCGTCCCTGCCAGGCTGGAGTGGGGAGTTGGGCGTTTCTGAGTTTGGTCCTTTGGGCCAGCAAACACTTCCCAGGGTTCCACTTCCGCTCTGTGCCAGGTGTGGGAACAGCTGGATGAACCACAAAGACAAAGGTACCGGAAGTGCCCCCCCCCCCACCCTATAGGCCCCGGGGGTACTGTGCACAATGAGGCTCACTTAGGAGGGACTGAGAGCACGGAGCTAGCTGGTCCGCAAGAGATGGTTGGGAGGTCTGATACGTGAGGTCTGAGCCAGGATTAAAGGCTCCTGGGAGTTCTCTGGGTGGGCAGATGAAGGGGAGAGTGCATGCCAGGGTGGGGAGGCCAGGGAGAGAGCCCACCCGAGGCCACAGACGTTGTGGAACATTCTCGGTGAGCATGACTGTGGGACAATACAACATTGAGGAGAGGGTCCAGGAGAGAGACGAGTGGGGACTGGAGAAGGTAAGGCCGGCGATGTCCTCTCACCATCCCCAGCAAACGCCCAAGCGCCGTGAAGCACTCAGAGTGAGACAACCAGCCAAGGACTTGGAGACTCACTGCTGGACCGTCCACACCTGGGAATCACCCGCCTGGCCCCTGCAGGGATCCGGAGCCCACCGGGGCTCTCTGCTCTTTCAACAGTAACCTGAGAGGCCCCAGGAGACTGGTCCCTGGGGACTGAAGGCAGGAGCTAGTCTGAGATTCCAGAAGCCCCCTAACCACCCCCCCCAACAGATCTGACCCCCTCTTCAGTCAGCCCTGGGGGCTCAGAGCTGGCGGAGGGGCCCGACCAGGCTCAGCTAGGCTTATTATGTGTGGAGGTCTGGGACACCCTCAGGGCTGCGTAAATGCCCCCAGGCCATGCATATCCGGCCACAGAGTGACTCCAGCCCAGCCTGCGTGGGCCAAATCCACACGGCATGTGACAGAGTGAGCCCCCAGCTCTGCACTGACGCTCCTGGCCAGGATGTGAAGCCCAGTCCTTCCACCCCCGCAGAAGGGAAACCCATCCTAGCAGACAGTGCCAACACACCCTGGTCAGCAGAGCCAGGCTGGAGGCTGAGAGAAAGCCAGGCCCTTGGGTGCGGGGCGTCCCAGGCTCTGTGCCTCAGGTCAGCATCTGCCTGCTCCTCTGTCGTGGGACCAGGACGCCCGCACGGTGGCGGCTGTGCATAGAAGGGGCCACACGGGATAGCAGCTGTGCAGAAAATGGCCAGCCCTCTCCGGTCCCCTCGCCTTGCCTTCCAGGTCTTGGCTGCCTCATAACTTCTCTGGGCCTCAGTTTCCTGAACTGTAAATGGGCATAACAGTCCGTGCTGCTGATGTGACCGTGTAGCCGTGAGGATAAAGGGAAATGAAGGCGTTAAAGGATGGACGCATTTAAAACATCACACAAATATGTGGAAGTAACATCACAGCTTTTAGGAGACAGGAGATGTGTGATGTACTTAAGGAACTTAATTGCAGTATCAGCAGAGCCAGGCTGGAGGCTGAGACGGAGGCTGAGGCCAACTGGAACCTTGGGCTGCCCCCACTTTTGGAGACACTTCTCGCCTGCATGCCCAGCACAGAGCATGAAAACCTGGGATCCCAGCAGCCCAGACACATCCAGTGCGTGAAATTCTAACTCCTCTTCTTCTGAGAAAATGAGAAAAAAGGACAGAAGAAAAGGGACAGTCCTCGGGGGTGAAGCTGCCTGAGCAGCCGGTCCGGTCCGGCAAAGCCTCCTGAGGCTCTGTAAGCACTTCTCAGCTGCTGCTGACCACGGGACGCTGGGACTGCCACCCCCTCTGCTTTCTGGGAGAGAGAGAAGGAAGAGGGAGCCCTCAGGGAGCGGATGGGCTCTGCTCTAAGGGCAAGCTGTCTCCTGGGGTAGCTTCTACCCAGGACGAATGCCTGGAAGGACAGGGAGCTCTGTAGACACTGAAGGAAAGGTCTGGAATTTTCCCAGAGCAACCACAGCATCCTAAGAAGGCTGGGCTGCTTGAATATTTGCAGGACAGGGGTGCACACATCTCCCCCACCCCAGTGCCCTACCATGCCACGCGGCACGCTATGCACACACCACACACCGCTTACATACACCACGTAGGCACACACCGCTGACCACCCGAATGCCTGTCCCCTGGCTGCCGGTGGAAGAGAACCCAGGCCTGGCTGGGCAGGGGTGCAGGGTGCCGCCAGGATGAAGACCCTCCCGACATATCAGTGCTTGGGATGGCTAGCATTTCACCCTGGGAATGTTCTTATCTTAGCGAAAATACTGTGGGAAAATACGTTTACCATTCACTCATTCATTCCACGGCTATCCTGCCCCTCACCACACTTGCAGATTTCTCAGGCACCGGGACCCAAGGCAGGAAAAAGGCAGCCGCTATGGGCCCGACATGACGAAGAACACGCTAGAACCTCTGCTGGGGTGGGAGGGGACAGGCCACCAGAGCTGCTATCTGGGAAACCATTCTCCAATCGGAGAAGGACTGAAAGTGGCCTTCAAGGAGGGGTTCCCCGTGTTTGCAGAGGTGTGGGTGACGGTGTGGAATAGCACAGTGTGGTTGCAGAAATGCTGGCTCAGGGCATGCAGATGAGGGATGGGCAGGGCTAGCCTCGGGACTTTACCCTGGGGGTGCCGGGAGAACCCCGCCAGCTGGGACCCAGTCCCTGCTGCACAGCCCTGGGCCTGTGACCTTTTGAGACACCTTCACGAGCAATGACTGGGCCAGCAATATAACAGTACTGAACAGTACAGGATAATATGGAATAAATGGATAGATTAACAAATGTAGGGTGTGAGGAGGAGGGGCAGCTAGGGGACAGAAGAAAAAAATAACATCAGATCCAAGGAATTCAGAGTAATTTGTCAAAGCGTGGTTCAAATGTGTCAAATCCAAGTGAAAAAAAAAATCTAAATTGAATTCTTTCTCAGGTTAAGAGTGAGGGCTGGACCGGCAGCTCTGTGAGGTAGACAAGGAGGCATGTATGGTGAGGAGAGAAGTGCAGAGCTGTCACTCCCAATGTCAGAACAGAATGGGGGGCCCAGGAAGTCCTGTGCCTCAAAGGGCTGCTTTCCTCATCTGTGAATTATGACTTGGGACTAGTGGCCCCGAGGCAGGTCTGAACCCCTTGGGGGCTTCGACGGCACCTAGCAAGTCCACTCACTTGGCTAGAATGTATGTTGCTCTCCCCAGGATCGATCGATCTCTCTCTCTCTCTCTCTCTCTCTCTCTCTCTTTTTAAAAGATTTTATATACTTCTTTATTTGAGAGAGAGGGAGAGCACAAGCAGGGTGTGGGATGTGGGGAGGGCAGAGGGGCAGGGAGCCCAACATGGGGCTCGATCCCAGGACCCTGGGATCATGACCTGAGCTGAAGGCAGATACTTAGCCAACTGAGCCCTGCAGGTGCCCCTCTCCAGGACTCTGATTCACAGATCCATTTGCTTAGCTCTTCTCCCAGCAGAGGGAGGAAAGCTAAATTTCTGCCAGGCTCCTGCTTGGGTGACACTGTAATTCACAACACATGCGCCCCAAACGAACCGCCTCCAAACTTCGAATTCACGTGCCCCAAATGAATGAGGTCTGGCCACATTCTAGATATCGCAGATAGAAACCATCTGTAAGAAATGTCATCACAGATGCAGGATTTCAAAGATGTTTCAAGACGTGCATGGACTCCTGGGGTTTTGTGGGCACTGACAAGTGCCTCCGTCCCCAGGACAGGCCACTCCATGAGGTGCTGCCGACGGCAGAGCTCTTGGGGGCCCCGCTGCCTCCAAGGCTGGTCTGTAGCTTGCTCAGACTTCCAAATTAGCTTACCTAATTTGGAAATTTTTTCTTTTTTTTTTTTTTTTTAAACTTGGAAGGAAACTTCCAGTGAATCATCTCATATGCTATTTGATTCATGTTTGATGTCTTTGGGAAGAAATAAAAACAGTAAGTCATTCGCAACAAAAACGGCATCAGCCCTGCTAAAACACTGGGCGCCCGATTGGGGGAGTGCCAGCTGCCCTCGGCGGCTGCAGCGGCCACGGTCTTAACTTGTCATTAGGAGTGTGTTTCCAATCAGGGGTGCAGACAGCTCATAAAACCTGCCCTTTGCCATTTCCACTCTTTAAGTCACAACACCAGAAGCCTCGGATTCTGTAGGGAGAGCAGAGGCTGATACCCAAATCTATGCACAGACAGCGTTGATTGGCGCGCGGTAACTGAGCGCGTACCGAGTGAAAAACAGCGCGCGAAGTACCGGGGCATACAGACAGGCGGGAGGCTCTCTGACCCTTCGGGAGGCAAGGCATGAATCCCTTCCTTCGTCTCTATGCGGAGGGAGCGCCTCTGCTGGCCAGACCGCCGAGCCCCAGGGCTGGGGACATAAAGGGGAGCGAAGGAAGGTAGGCATTCCAGGAGGAACCGACGAACTCTACCTTTCAGGCTGCGGCTCATGTATGTGAGCTCACCTTTCCTAACCTGTTTCCCCAAGGACAGAGCTGAGCTCCGTTCACCCAGAGCGCAGCTGGGAGTAAGCTGGAACCAATTAACACCGTGCCTGAAACACGGGAAGGTTACTGGGCATTTGGTGAGAAGAAGGAAGTCAGAGAGAGAGGGAGAAAAGGTGGGGCTGATGACCCCCAGCTCCTCCGCAGGCCCAGCCCTTACACAGTGAATGTGGCCCAGGCCCGCGGAGCCCATCTTCTTGGCACTTCAGGTCTCTGAATTTCCCAACCCAGACAGTCTTGAACTTCAAGAGCAGCGTCCTGGAGACCCTAGGAGGTCCCAGGAGCGGCCATCAGAGCGAACCTTTCTGAAGTATATTCCCAGGGAAGACTTTTAGCCACAAACTCACACATGCAGTCTGACGGGTCCAAGAAGAGTTGAAGGGTCCACAGGATAGAAAACCTGAAATGCGGGCTGACCCAGAACTCTGGGCTTTGGGAAGTGAGAAGAATCGGTGCGGGCTGAGATGAGGGGGAGGGCCTGCGTGGGCACAGACCTCGGAGGGGGCCCTGGCCCAGCAACAAGATCTTGGGGTCATCGCTTGCATTCATTCATTCATTCATTCATTCATTGGATATGAAAGCTTCCTCTGTGTCCCTTGTGTCCCTTCCTTTCAGAGCTGAGCAAGGGCTGACTGGCAGTGACAGCAGTGACAGCGCCTTTCCTTTTATCTCTGCCTTTCAGCTCCTCGACACAACACAGAATCCCACGTGGAGCAGAGGCTCGGGGAGGCCGAAGGGCAGTGATTCCCTGCCCGGGGCTGGCAGTCCTGCTTGGGGCCGGGACAGCAGTCCCTCCATGGGTTCCTGCCCGGGGCTGGCAGTCCTGCTTGGGGCCGGGACAGCAGTCCCTCCACGGGTTCCCCAGCAGAGGAGAAAGCCAAGCTGAGTCGTGCATGCCGACCGTGCGGGCACGTGTGTGTGTGTCTGTGTGTGCCCACACGCAGGTGCCTGCACTGTAGGCTGCCCACCATGGCCTGCAGGGCCTGCCCGCTGGGTTGAGGCTTGAAGGAGATGCCCACAGGAAGCCACACTGCAATGTCATCCCAAGTCACTATGAAAATAGCCCTCCACTTGGAACACAAGAAGGGCTTCCCTGTTCTCAGTGCCCTGCCTCAAAACTGGAGCTGTTTCTACTTTGCAGACCACGTCAGAGCGGCCCAGGGACAGTGCTCTGTCCCCTGGGACCTGCAGACTGCCTGGGACCCAACCCTCTCTCGGGCTGCAAGGCCGGCACCCAGAGGAGCGGTCAGCCCGGCGCCATGCAAAATCCCAAGCCTCCAGGCCCCTGTTCACCTAACATCTGCCGGCAGAACTGTGGCTAGACAAAGCTCTGTGAGCAACAACTATGAAATTTTTGAGGAGGGGGTCACTATTGAAAGGACCAAGGAGGTCCCTTGTACGGTTTGATTTTGGCTGCGCTCTCATACCGTGTTATCACCCGTGTCCCTCATCGGGTCAGTGCTGCAGGTGTCCTGCCCCCGTGTATGACCCATACCCCCCTCCCCCCCACCTGCCTGGCCCATCCTCCCCCCACCTCATCGTCCCCAGGCAGTGACACTAATCTTGCTGCTCCCTCATAACTCGGGCATCTTCTGCCACAAGCCCTTTGCACTGGCTGTTCTCAGATGTAAAACTGCTCCCTCCCCTCCTTCAGGTCTTTCCTCAACACGCTTCCTAGCAAGGCCTTCCCTAGTACTATATCCAAGCCGAAACCCCAACACACATTCTTTACTCTCCTGTCCTATGTGACTTTTTCCTCTGTATTTCATTGAGTTCATTGTCTCTCTCCCCCCAGTTAGAATGCAAGGTCCCCGGGGTCAGGCTTTGTTCTGGTTTGTTCTCCACTGGAAGCCCAGAGCCTAGACGATCCTGGCACAGAGTCTGTGATCGATACGTATCCGTTAAGTAAATGAATGCAGCGTTGCTGGGGGGAAACCTGGAACCCATGGGCTCACACACAGGTGCTTCTCCTCCAGGGCCTGGGAGCAAAGAGAAGGGGTCCCCCCATTTGTCATCACCTGACCTAGGATATCCATAGGTAAGGACACTGATGTGCCAGAAGTACTATCTAACTCCCAGAGTTCCTCATCTCTTGGTGGCAGCAGTGGGGGTGCGAGTAGGGATTAGCAGGTGTTTTCTGTGGGTACTGGAACTCCGGGCCGGGAAGAAACACTCCTTGACCCCCTTTGGGCCCCTGTGCCCGCTCCAGCACCCTGACATCTAGCTGCTAGCCTCAGCAGGACCTGACCTGGCCAGAAGTCACCCCCGACCCCAACCTGAGCCCTTGAGCCTTTAGCTGGGATATACGTACTCGGTTTTACCGTGCTTTGCTTTTTTACACCTCGCAGATAGTGCATTTTTTTCTAAAGATTTTATGTATTTATTTGTCAGAGAGACAGAGAGAGAGAGCACAAGTTGGGGCAGGGGCAGAGGGAGACAGAGAAGCAGGCTCCCTATTGAGCGGTAAGCCCGACAAGGGGCTCAATCCCAGGACCCTGGGATTATGACCTGAGCCGAGGCAGACCCCTAACTGACTGAGCCATGCAGGTGCCCTATGGATAATGCATTTTTTTATAAATTGAAGGCTTGTGACACCGTGCATCAATAAGTCTACCAGTGGCATCGCCCAAGGGCATTTGCTGACTTTGTGTCTCCATATCACGTTTTGGTAATTCTTGCAATATTTCAAATGACTTCATTATGATTATATTTGTTACAGTGATTCTCTGATCAGCGATGACGACTCGCTGAAAGCTCAGGAGATGATGAGCGCTTTTTAGCAATAGAGTATTTTTAAATGAAGGCACATGCATCGGTTTTTTTTAGACATGATGCTATTTCACACTTACTAGACTACAGTATAGTATGGACATAACTTCTGCACGCACTGGGAAACTGAAACATTCCCAACTTTACTGGGACATTTGCCTCATGGCTATGGTCTGGAACCGAGGCTGCAGTATCTCTGAGGTTTGCCTGGAAGCAGGCAAGGTCTGGGTAACACAGAGCCCCATTTTCTCCTATTTCCCAGCTCCCACAGGAAGGAGTCGAACTAGTGAGAGGCACACGTTCCACGTTCCTCTCTCCCCTGAGGCAGAGGCAACCGCGGGAGGTGAAGAGGAGACATGAGAGAAGGAAGGACATCCAAACAAGAGACGGGGGACCCCCCCCCCAGACTCGAGGGACGCAGGCTTCCCAGGTGGGGGTGCAGGGAGCAGGGAGGCGTGCGGTGCTATCGGGGGGCTGCCTGCCCATACAAACATCTGCTGGGGGGGCCTCACGGGAAACCCGCAGCTTGGCCTCCGCCCTCCCCGTGCTTGGAGGCCCTCAGCCCCCTCGGGGCTATAGTGCCCGGCACCCAGAAACCTTAGGGTGGTTTATTAAAGTGGAAATTGAGGTAGGTTTTCGGTGCAAGTTGTAGCCTCACAGCTGAGCCTCCCGGTGGGTAGATGAGAATTGTATGCTTGGAGGGCCTAGAAATGTCCAGACCTTCTCGAGGGCTCTGACGTGGGCTCTCCTGGGCTGAACCCCTAGTGCCCCCACCCCGGTGCTGCCACCTCCTGCCGCACCCACACCCCGGGCCCCAGCTGGGGCTCACAGTACTGGGGTGGGCGGGCAGAGCAGGGTAGGGCCGCTGACTAATGACAGCCACTGTCATAATTACCAGAAGTGGGCAGGAGGAGGAAGAGGAAGAAGGGCCGTGGAGCAGCTGAGGTTTCCGTACACCTCTCCTCTTGCAACAACCCCAAGGGGGAGGCATGACTGACCCTCATACAGATGAGGCGGGAGGCTGTGAGTGGGCCCAGTGGGATCCGAGGGCACCGACGGGAGGGCAGAGACCTTTCTCCCTCCACCACCCTCTTCCTCACTTGCGAACAGCACTGAACCCTGAGCTCAGCAGTAGCGACAGACAGCAGAGGCGCCGGGACCTGGGTCCCCGGAGGGGCTTATTCAGGGCACAGCCAGCACTTCCTGGTGGCGGAGCCATCTGAGGGCAAGGGAGCCCTAGGGCGGGCCTCTAGAGGACAGAGGACAGGCAATGGGCTCAGCCCCTGGGGGGTAGGAAGGCTTTGAGCGAGGTTGAAACCCCTGAGCTCCGCTCTATGGAATGGACGGAAGTGGGTCAGGCCAAGTCAGGGAAGGGTGGTCTCAGCAGAGGGCGCTAGTGAGCAGAGCCCTGGGGACTGGACGGCACAGTCAAACATTGCAGGCCCTCTGGCATCACTAGAGCAAGCAGGCAGTGGTTTGAGATGGGGCCAGGAGCATGGGGGATTCAAACAGACGAAGGGCGTGTAGGTCATGCTAATTACTGTGGACTTGACCCCTTGTCTGAGAGGAGAGCAGCTGGGCTCCGGGTTTGGGGGCCAGGCCTGGTGAAGGCCCGGCCGTGCTGGAGGGCAGGAGGGGCGTGGGGTTGTGAGTGAGAAAGGGTGGTCAGTCTCTTGGAGAGGCAGGAAGAGCAGCAAAGTGGAGGGGCTGGGAGAGGTCCCGAGAGGCAAGAGAAAAGTCTGAAAGGATGAGGGTGGGCCCAGAGAAGGGGCATTTGAACTCAAGGTTTCAGAGGCCCCAGCGAGGCCTGGGGGAGAAGGGAGGTGGGGGTGGGAAGGCTCGGCCCTGGGGCCCGGGGAGGCTCAGCTCTGTGGGGGTAGGAGGAGGGAAGGGCCTGGGAGATAGAAGCTGTAGGAATGCTCTAATTCCCAAATCAAAGCATCCCAGGTCAAATGACCGAGCGGAAAGACCTGGCCGGCTTCAGGCGAGAAGCGAAATGATCACGGGACCGGGTCGGTTCTTCGCATCCCAGAGTCAGTTTCCTGACCACCTCATGGGTGTGCTGGGCAGGCTGTCCCCCGACTCTTGGTCTCTTCCCACTGAGCAGGGTGAAATCCTCACACACCAGCTGCAGGCAGGACCGCACGGAGTAGCAGGACCCCCACCCGGCCCCACCCACGGGCCCTCCCCTGCTGCCAGGCTCCTCTGGCCTCCCGAAGCGACTTACCCAAGGCCAAGTGGAGGTGCAGTCGGGACCAGAAGCTCCGGGGGCGGGTTCCGCGTCCTTGTCGGGGCTGCTAGACTATGCCCTGGGAGAGAGGAAGTGCAGGTCACTTAGGGCACGTACTACCCCGGCCCAGAGCCCACTGCCTTTCTGGTTGCTTCTGGGTGCCTAGTGGGGGAACTACAGCTTCTGTGGAGGCCCTCACTAAGTACAGAAAGGCCCTGGCTCCTGGGCCCAGTCCAGCCGTGGAGGGCAGGGGCCACGAGCCTGTGCACCTGCTGCCCTGGGAGGGAGGAAAGCCCCCCGCGGTCCAGCTAGAAGTTTCCCGGGGAGACCCTGGCCCCCGCATGGGTGAGGGCACCGGCTATCACATGCTAGAGTAAATGCCAGGCCTGGCCGGTGGCCTTCGGCCTCTGCCATCCACACACCCGGGGCTGGAGCGTTGGCAGCATCACTGAGTCACTGTGGCCCGTCCCAACGCTCTGACCCCCAGGGTCACCGTAGGGGCACCGGGAGCGTACCCCGTGGCCTGGCACAGGGGCTCACAGGCGCTCCCGCAGCCAAGCTCACCGGCGTCGAGCCACGGTCACCGTGGGAAGAGAAGTGCGGGCGCCACGGGCATCCTGGGTGGCCCAAGCCACTCCCCGGCCCACCTCCAACTGCCACACCACCCGCTTCTGGCACATTCCACACACCCTGCCTGCATGGCTGACGGATGGCTGACTTCCACACCCCTTTCTGTGAGCAGGCTGCGCCCTGGACAGGGTGTACAATTCTAACATGCTCGTGGGATCCTTGTGCTGCCAGGGGCCATGCTAAGCACTTTCCTCTGCACTGTTCATACTTGTCAGTCCAATCCTCCCCCAAACCCTATGAGGTGGGCATAATGATTAATCCCGGTTTCCAGGTGGGGAAACTGAGGCTTCGAGAAGCTAACTACTCCCTCAAGGCCATATGCTTTCCAAGTGCCAGACCCAGAACGGAGCCCAGATGGTCCTGGGCTCTCACACCCGCCTTCCCTCTGGCTAGCTCCTTCTTGACCCCCCAGCCCCCTGCCATGCGTCTCTTCACCTGAAACCCCATTTTTCTTCCTAATCGAAACATACTTCCCAGCTCTTTTCCCGATATACGTGGTTGTCTCCTGCAATGATCACAGTTTATACACACTCACTGGATGGGTCCTGAGGATGGGAGCCAAGTAGCTCATTCATCCCAGAAAATATGGGTCCTGGATGGGGCAGCTGTGAGCGGGGCTCCCCTTGTGCCTTTGCTCCTGTAGAAGGAGGGGCTGCATCTCCTCCAATTGACTCTGAGCTGCAGGAGGGTGGGGGGTGGTGTGGGCAGCTGGTATACAATGGCACTCAATAAGTAATCAATGTGTGACAAATGAGGGCCCCCAGAAGCATCGCATGGACATTCCCGGAAGCAGAGCACACTTAGCTAAGAGTTAAAATTCTATCCCGGTTCACCAATACAGAACTTCTAAGCCAATTATGTTATTTAAACTCACTGCTGAGCTCTAAGACCTCGAGTAGAAAAGCCATACATCTTCCCACCAGAAATTCCCACAGGAAGGTCACTGAGCTTTTAGACAACAACACACACATACACACACACGCACACGCAGGGACACTCATGTATATAGACATACGTATGTATATATGGGTATTTAAAATATTTTATGGGAATATTTATTTCATTATATAATGCATATTTTTTTTTAATAGACTTTTCTTTTAGAGCAGTTTAACGTTCACAGTATAGCTGAGCAGCCTCCCAGGACAGACATGCCCCACTACAGTAGTGTGTTTATTACAGCGGATGAACCTACATCGACACAAGTCATCACCCCAAATCCATAGCTGGCATCAGCGTCCACTCTTGCTGGTGTGCCTTCTGGGCGTCTGGACAAGTGTATGACGACGTATGTCCACCATGACAGTATCATAGGAGAAGTTTTACTGCCCTAAACGTCCTCAGTGCTCCCCCTTGTCCCCATATTCTTTAAAAGCACTTTCAAGTCCTTAGCTAAGGACTTAGCTAAGCCATCTCGCAGCTCCGTAAACCTGTCAGGGAAATCAGGCCCGGATAGGGTCAGGGGCCCTCCCCAAGGTCGCCGCTGCAAAACCCAGTAACAGAGCCAGTGGCAGAAAGTGCTAGAAGCCTTGAGTCTGGTCGTAATTTTATCATCCTACCCTTTTACAGGTCCTGGTAGGGACAGCCCGATTGTAACCCCCAGTTTACAGAGGGGCAGACATACTTGGGGTCACTTGCTATAGCCACACGTGGCTAAGTGGGGCGTCGGCAGCAAATTCCTAAACCCATGCCTGCTCTCTCCATTAATTACAGGAGCTTCTAGGAGACTGTGGGGACACAGTGAGCAAGCAGCGCCATGGGTCAGGTCTCAGAGCCATGGCTGGCGCTCCCCGGCCCTCAGCCCTCTCAGCGAGACCCTGCCCCCAGGACACACTCAGCCGCCACAGGGCGCGGCTCACGCTGCGGGACCCTGCTTGGGTCAAGGTCAGCCACAGGGCGCGGCTCATGCTGCGGGACCCTGCTTGGGTCAAGGTCAGCCACAGGGCGCGGCCCATGCTGCGGGACCCTGCTTGGGTCAAGGTCAGTCGGCAGTGCGCTACAACCCTACCACTTCCAGCCGCCTGGGGGCAGCCCTCAACTGTCTGGTGCTCAGTGACCAGCCCAGGGCCCCGAGGGCCAGGTGAGAACATTCCTAGTCCACACAGACACCTTCTATCATGGCTCCTCCTGTCCCACGGAGGCACACAGCGGCTCGTACGGGGAAAGGACTGGGTGGCAAGAGAGCAGAGGAGGAGAAGCTCTGCTTGTAGGTGTGCCTCTGTCACCAAGTGGCCCTGTGAGGTGGGCACGCCTTGTCACCTCTGCCACTCTCTTTCTCCATCTGCAACAAAGCCTGCAGGCTGCGTCCCCTCGGAGACTGGGCCGGCTCTGCCATCAGGCTGCCTAGCTGAAGGAAGGTCCATCATTCTAGAAGCCTTGAAGGCTGAGGCTCCCCAGCGGCTTGGGAACACTGTGTTAACTCAAATGGCAAATTTCCTCCTGGCTCTATCGCTGAGCCACAGGGGCTCCCTGGCCACCAGCTTTCCTGTGACAGATAAAGATTACAGTTTTTGCTTAAGACCGAATCAAGTAGCAGAAGTCATTATGCAGAAAGAATTATGTTGAGTTATGTCTGGTGGCTCCTGATTTCTGTCTAGCAATTGTCTTGCAAATGGTCTGCCTCTTCCTCTCCAGAAGAGCTAACTGCAGAGGCCTGGGGGATTCAAACAGACATACGGGGCGCAATCCCACTGCTCCAAACTCCCGCCCGCGAGGAGAGGGCATCGGCATCCTAGGGTAACGTTCTCTGAGAGGCCCTTTTGCCAAGCATTTGGGAGAACAGACACAGAAGACAAAGCCCTGGGTGAAAGCCACATGCACCCCTACACTGGACCCTCCTTCCAATATTGCTTCACACATCACTTGATCCATGGGGCATTTCCAGACACCCCAACTTTCCCAGCCCCTTGCTCATGTTAGACATAAGATACCTCCTTCTCTTGGGTTTGGGGTCTCTGGGGAGTGACTCGGGCAATGACCAGGTCTGACCTCCAGCTCCCGGCACAAAGCAGAGCCTCAGGAGAGCAGGGGAAGGACAGCAGAGAGGCCTGTGGGGCCAGACTGCCTGGGCTCGAATCCTGGCTCTATTGCCTGGCTGTGTGACCCTGACCCATTGTTTGACTTCTCTCTGCCTCAGTTTCTAGGTATGTAAAGTGGACATGATAATCACCCCCGCCTAATTCATCAAGTTCTTATAAAAACTAAATGAGCTACTGCCTATTCTGTGTTTGGCACATGGGAAGAACTCAGAAAATGTCAACAATGATGGAAAAAGCAGAAAGAATGTGCTTATAAAAATCTAAGGCAGTAGAAAGACAGAGAATACCAAACTTTACTCAAGAAAAATAAATAGTCGGAAGTCTGGGTGGCTCAGTGGGTTAAAGCCTCTGCCTTTGTCTCAGATCATGATCTCGGGGTCCTGGGATCGAGGCCCACATCGGGCTCTCTGCTCAGCAGGGAGCCTGCTTCCTCCTCTCTCTCTGCCTGCCTCTCTACCTATTTGGGATCTCTCTCTCTGCCAAATAAATAAATAAGATCTTAAAAAAAAATAAACAATCTGAAATAAGGAAATGATCTGAAATGCCTATAACAAGGCAACAGATCGAATTAGGAAGCAAAAAACAATCACACACAAAAAAGCCCAGACCCAAAGGACTTCACTGCTGAATTCTACAAACATCTAAAGAATCTATACCAATTCTCACAAATTCTTCCCAAAAAAAGAGAAGAGGAGGGAAACTTCCCAACTTGTCCTATGAGGCCAGTATTACCCTGAGATCAAAACCAGACAGACTTCAGAAGAGAAATATAGACTGTGACTCTAATGGACACGGATGCAAAAACCAACCAACCCATAAAAATTAACAAGACACTAGCACCCCAAATACAGCAAAATAAAGAATAGAAAGAATTTTACATCATGATCAAGTGGGATTTACCTCAGGAATGCAAGTTTGGTTTACCATCCGAAAATCAATCCATGTAGTGTAGCATATCAATAAAAATAAAAAGCAAACTCACATGCTTAATTGATGCCAAAAAAGTGCTTGACAAAATCCAATGCTTTCATAATGAAAACACCAAATAATCTAGGAGTAGAAGGGAATTTCTTCAACCTCACAAAGCTAACATCCTACTTAATGGTGAAAGACTAGATGCTTCTACCTCAGATGAGGAATGAGACAAGGATGCCCACTCTTACCACTTCTATTCAGCAATACACTGGAGATTCTAACCAGGCCAATAAGGCAAGAAAATGAAGTACAGGATTAGAAAAGAAGAAGTAAAACGATCTCTTTGCAGATGACATTATCTTAAATATAGAAAATTCTAAAGATTCCACTAAGAAACAAAACAAAACCAAACCCAACAGTTCGGGAAGGCTGCTGGATATAAGATCGATATACCAGGATCAATTGTATTTCCATGTATTTGCAATGAAAAATCCAAAAATTAAATTGAGAAAATAATTGCATTAGCAATAGCAACAAAAATAATAGAATAGGAACAAATTTAACAAAAGAAGCACAAAACTTATACTTTGAAAACTATACTGTTGGGGGAAAAAAGAAATCTAAATAATTGGGAAAATAAACCATGTTCATGAACCAGAAAGACTTAACATTATTAAAATGGCAATATGCCCCAAATTAATCTACAGATTCAATACATTCCCCCATCAGAATCCCAGCTTACTTCTTTGCAGAAACTAACAATTCTAAATTTTATATGGAATTGCAAGGGACCCAGGATAGCCAGAACAATCATAAAGGATGAGAACAACACAGGACTCACACCTCTCAATTTCAAAACTTACTACAAGGCAATAATAACCAAGAGAGTATGGTATTGGCCCAAGGACAGACATACAATGAAACAGAATTGAGAATCCATAAATAAACCCACACATCTTTGGTCATCTGATTTTGAACAAGTATGCCAAGACCAGCCAATAGGGAAAGAATTATCTTGTAGATAAATGGTGACAGGATGACTACATAGTCACATGCAAAAGAACGACACTGGATCCTCCCCTCACATCATGTAAAAAATTAACTCAAAATGGATCAGAGAACTAAATGTAAGAGCTAAAACTATAAAACTCTTAGAAAAAGACATAGGGCTAAATCTTCACAATCTTGGATTTTTAGATATGACACCAAAAGCACCCCAAAACACAGATAAGATAAATTGGAATTCATCAAAATTTAAGACTTGCGCTTCAGAGAACACAGACAAGAAAATAAAAGACAACCCACAAAATGGGTGAAAATATTTGCAAATCATATAACTGATAAAGGACTTGCATCTTGAATATATAAAGAACTCTTACAATTCAATAGAAAGACTTATAATCCAGTTAAAGTATGGGCAAAGGTTGTGAATAGTCATTCTTCTAAGAAGACATACTAAAGCCCAATGAAACACATGAAAAGATGCTGAACATCATTAGTTATTAGAGAGACACAGATCAAAAGCACAATGACATACCACTTCACAACTGGTAAGCTTTCTAGAATCAAAAAGTCGGATCAATGCAAGTATTGGCAAGGATGTGGAAAAATCAGAACCATCATGTATCACTGTTGGGAATTTAATGGTGCAACTGCTTTGGAAAACAACCCAGCAGTTCCTCAAATGATTAAACATATAGTCACCATGTAACCCAGAAAATTCAGCTCCTAGGCTTGTACCCAAGAGATATGAAAATACATAGCCACACAAAGACTCATACATAATGTTCACAGCATCATTGCCCATAATAACCAAAAGGTGAAAACAACCCAAACGTACATCAACAGATGAATAAGAACAGAATGTGATATATTCATACGGTGGAATATTATTCAGCTATAAAAAGAAATGAAATCAACACACATTACAAGAGTGATGAACCTTGAAAAAATTACACTAAATGAGGAAATCAGACACAGAAAGATAAATATGACATGGTCCCATTACATCCAATGTCCAGAATAAAAAATTCTATAGAGAGAGTAGATTCATGGTTTCTAAGGGCTGGGGTAGGGGGAGGTAGAAGGTGACAGGCAGAGGGTTCCAGGGTGATGCAAATACTCTAAGATTGACCATAGGTACGGTTGCAGGCTGAGCTGCAGACCTGCCTCGGAGACCCCCACCAGACACAGTATGCACTCCACACACAAGCCGCATGCGTGACTAACGCGTGTGTTAGGTGCAGGGACACCAGCCCCACTTTTTAGCCCACGGCCAGTGGGGTACGCTCAGGTGAGCACCCGACGTCCAGGGTGGGCCCACACACACAAGCTCACTGGATCACTCTGCAGTCAAGGGCATGGCTTAATGCACCACAGTAAGTGGGGGGCAGTCCCTCGGGACACACACGCAGGGAGGGACAGGCCCTGGGACACTCAGCTCAGCTCCTGAAATGGCCCAGGAAGGCCCCCGGCCCCACCTAAGGAGTTACAGTTCTGGGGGCTTTCTGGGGCCAGTTCCTGCACCCCTGCATGGAGGGACGCAGTGCTCACGGTCCTTGCTGGCCAGTCCTGATAAAAACGGCTAGAAAAGCGTCTTCCTTCCATGCCTGATGCCTTCTCACACCCAGTCACGACTTCCCACCCCACCTGGGATCCGCAGAGAACCAACGGCCTCTCCCGCCACTCACACCAGGGGAGGATGTGTGCTCGAGAGCTGAAAAATTATTTTAATATATCCTGAACTCTAACTTAATTAGAGAGCTTAGTCCCCGAGGGAGGAAAACAGAGTGGGGTCTGGAGTCCAGATGGATGGGATTTGGATTATGACTATGTCTGCAGTGATTGGGGTCTTAGGAATGACTAACGCCACCGCAGTCCCCAGGTGCCGGGAGGATGCTCGCAGAGTACCCGCACGCAGACACTTCCCACAACAGCCCCTTGCGAGAGGCGTCCTCCTCCACTGCTCAGTTCGAGGACCATGAGGGGCTACGTGCCCTCCAGAGGTGACACCACCCAGGCCGCAGTCTCACCTAGGGAAGCAGTGCAGGAAAGGACATCCAGCGGAGGAATGAACGAAACCCTGAGCCCCGCACAGCCATGCGTGTGGCCCGGCACCAGCCTCCTGGTCACCTGGGCCACCGCATGGTGGCCAATGGCCTCCCCGACTGCCACTGAGTGTGCCTGCTGCACACACGGCCCCCATGGCCCTTCCCATCACCAGCGGTTTGCGATCTTGGCACAAATCCAAAGGAGGCTGTCATCGCCAGCTCTGAAAAACTGTTGAGTGAATTTACCAAAGGTGACCACACACGCCCCACACACTAGGAGCTCAACTTCTTGCTCGGTTCCCAGCAGCAGGACTGGCACGTGTCCACCAGAACACGTGGTGTGTAATGGCCCCCCTGGGAATGCCCAAGTCCATCGGCAACAGACCGGTTAGTGGACTACAGAGCGCTCATACCGACAGAAGACCACACGCCATCAGAATGAACCTCAGTGAACAACACACGAGTTTCCAAGCGCGGCACTGAGGAAGCGGCTGGACACACAAGACTTCAGGCTGGAGGGTTCCATTGACAAAAAGAATAAAAGCAGACAAAGCAAATGCGCGGAATCAAGACTGGCTCTGCCTGGCGGGGGAAGGATTAGAAAGAGTCAGGAAGGGGCTTCTGGGTGCTGTCTCCTCTTGGGAAGATGTGTACCTTAATGCACACAAGGTAAACTTCAGTGAAAAGCCGAACGAAGAGAGCAAAGCATCCCCTGTCATCTCTGCAGCCGTCCCTGGGCTGGAGGCTTGCCGGCACCCCTGAACCTGGCTGAGGCCACAGCGCCGGGATGTCTTCCGGTTCAGCCCTGGCCTCCCCCAGGCTGGCTGTACCCCACCGTCCTCACCTGAGCCTTGCTGTCACATCTGTCCAGGGAGGCTCCCAGGGATGTGACTTTTCATGAAGCAAGGCTCCTGTGTTACCAGAGCCCCGCCCACCCTCCCTCCCACATCAGCCATCTACTTACTGGGCTGAAATGTACACGGTGTCACTCTGTGCCAGGCACTGGGGGTCCCTGAGTATTGCCAAGCGCCCCGCCTTCAAAGGGCTGACTTTCCAGTAACAAGACACAAAAGGGGGGACAGGAAAAACTGGTGAAAGGGCTCAAAAGGCAAACATACACACACACACACACACACACACACACACACACACACACACACACTGCACCTGTAGTGCTGCCATGATTATCATGGCGGGCGGGGGGATCACTCAGACTACCACCTCGGATTGCAAGGACAGTATCTCCCCTCTTCACAATAACTAAGAATCGATGTCACCTGCCAGACAGCACCAGCAAGAAGGAGCGTCTCAGCCAAGCCACACAGGCCAGGGCTTGTGTTGATCATTTGGAAAGACAGAGATTCTCAGAGATCCGGAAGGTAAAGGAGGACGGGCACAGCGAAGGGCTGGGGTAGCCCTTGGGGCGCTCCTGTTGATGCCAGCTCCTAGGACCATGTTTGTGACCTAGGGGAGTTCAGCAGTCAGGCACGCTCGTTCTTCTAAGAGCTTCTGCCATCCTTTCCCCCCACCGATGATGGGTCTCTGTCCCATTTGTCCAGTGCAAGGGGGACCTGGTCAGCACCCGCCACTCCTCCTGTGTCCCTCTCTCAGGTCAGCACCCAGACATTTAGCGCATGTTCTAAGCCCTGCCCCCCCATCACCGCCAGCCCCACCAGCACAGCAGAAAAAGGAACCAGAAAAATGGCATTTGGACTCTCTGCCTCCTCCCAACCCCAGCCCCCGCATCCATCCATTCCCTCTTACAGCAATAATCCTCAGTGCACTGCCTGCATTCCCAACGCATCGGACCCGAAGGGGACTCCTTCACTTTCCCACACAGAGGGGGTCCTCTCCCACTACGCTCTGTCCCGACGCCACCATCAGCCACAGCGAGAGGGCCTGCAGACAGCGCACAGGGGTTCGGAGAACGGGGGAAGAGGGAGCACGGCAGTGGAGATCCCTGAGCTTGGCCATGTCCCCACCCAGTCCACCCTGGACCCCTCAGTGTTGTGAAAATTGCTTTAACCCACTTTGAGGCCGTTTTTCTATCCCTTTCAACACAGTCCAAACTGATTCTTCAGAAGGTAAATACAACGGCATCTCTTCCTCTTCCGGGCTTCACTGCTCCGCGGAAAGACCTTTAAGGGTTAAAATGTCCCATCTTCCTGCTCTCATTTACACACAGTATTCCCAAAAATGTCTTAAGGAAAATTAGTTTGGGGTGTTGCATCTCACAGAAGGTAGAAGGTAAGAGAGTCTCTACGGTCACGTAAATGTGCAAATTACTTCCTGCCGCAAAGTTAAATCAGTCTCTTTACTGCAGGGCTTCTCAGACCCTTTAACGTATGGCTGGTTTGTTTGTTTGTTTGTTTGTTTGTCTGTTTGTTTGTTTTTAAAGATGTTACTTATTAATTTGTCAGAGAGCAAGAACGCACAAGCAGGGGGAGCAGCAGGCAGAGGGGGAAGAAGGCTCCCTGCTGAGCAAGGAGCCCCAATGTAAGATTCGATCCCAGGACCCTGGGATCACAACCTGAGCCAAAGGCAGATGCTTAACCAACCAAGCTCCCCAGGCGTCCCTGACCAGTTTATTTACCTTCAGTCTTTGTGACTAAGATTTATGTGCTCCATTTTTAAGGGGGCATAATGGCATGCCTGACTCCCCCATGTGTTCGGCTGTGGAAATCTTATTTTCATGGAGTGACTACAGGACAAGATGACATGAAATACATCTCAGAAAATGGATCCAGCTGGAATTCCAGGCTTTTTCTCTTCCAAACTGCTTTGCCTTTAAGGGGTCTTTTGATTTTCCCACCTGAAAGGGAGCCTTTTGGTCAAAAACAAAACAACCACCTTTTGTTTTTTGGTCTTTGTTTGTTTGTTTTTACCTTTTATTTTAAGCAGTGTTGTGGCAGAAGAATTTTGAACACCAGAGAGTGCTACTAAAGTACCAAGATGCTGGGGGAGGGATTCTAAGAGCTCCTGGCCTGAGGGGCAGCAAGGAAGTGAGGTCTCTTCACGAACTGCATTTTCTGGAGACATAAAATTCAAGTTCGTTTACTCTCGACTCTCCAGGAAAGCAAATAAAATGGCTCAATGCCCATCAACAGAATTCTTGGAACCTCCTGAGGCCTGGCCACTGCCGCCCCCACCGCCACGGCCCCCCGATGCCACCGACCCCTGGACCAGAGCCCACAGAAAGGTAGCTCTGGTGTTCTCCAGCAGAGTCCGAGGCGCATCCTGTTCTCGTCAGAGGAGGAAAAGCGAGCCTCTGCCAACACCACAACAATGAGGCCGCTACAGGGGAAACACGAGTGGGGCCCCAGGAGGTGGAGAGCAAGAAAACCAGACCTGACCCATGGTTTCTATGTGGGGGCCTGTTCTGTCCACGGAACCGCCCGCTGACTGCTGTCCATCAGCCAGAGAGCATGCCTCATGCATCTGAAGTCTTGGGCTGCGGGGACCCGGGCCCGAAGCCAGCGTCCCTCCACCCCTAGGGCCACCTCCTGCACCCTGTCCACGGAGCTCCGTCCGTGATCTCACTTAGGAGGGAAAAGGTTCAGCTGCAAAGAATAACAGAGGAAAGGAAGAGAGAAGCTACACTGCAGCCCAGCCCCTTTGTCCCACAGTTGAACAGAGTGTCCTGCCCCGGGGGCTTGGAGCCAGGGACAACCAGAGTCCGGGGGCGGGGGAGAGCGGGACACAGGCACTTGGGTTGGCTTGGGCACAGGCAGATTCCCGGTGCTCACGCTCTGTGTCACCCAGCCCACGGCCGGGCCACGGGCCTCTCCTTTAAACACCTTGCGAGTTTTGTTAGTGATAATGTCGGAGGAGAGAGAGAAAAAGTTTGGGGTGGGCTGTCAAGACTGCCCTTTTCCGTGACGGCCTGGGGTGGGCACAGCGATCTGTCACACCCCACTTCATGCACGAGGACACCGAGGCCCAGACAAGTTCCGGGTCTTGTCTGGAGCCCCAAGGCCTGGACAAGGTGGGGAGCATGGGCTGTGGGCTGAGGGAAAGACAGCATGTCACTCTGAGCAGGATCCGAGGAAGGTGTCGCCAGGGGACGGGGGCCAAGCCTTGTAGCGTGGGGCACCCTGGCTCTCTGCTCTCCAGATGCAGGCCCGGGTGGGGGGAGGGAGCATGAGGGGTGCCCTTATTACACCTGCCATCCCAAAGTCCCCTCCTCTCATGACCACGGTGCTGGTCAGGTGGCACAGGACAGGAAACCTACGTCCTGAGAGGCTGTCGCTGGACCCGCCTGGAGGCCCCTGGGACAGCAGGTACTCAGGGCACCAGGAGCGGGGTGTGGAGGATCCCCAAGCACCCCTTTCCAGGCACGTGGTCCAAAGTGCATCCCATCTGGCCTCTGACGGACTGCCGTGTGGCCCTGGGCAAGTCGCCTCCCCTTCTGGGGCTGCTTCTGGCTCTTGGGTACCCAGAAGTAGCTTCGAGGGCCATGGGAAGCAATGAATCACACGGCCACTCCTGCAGACCCAGCGCCTGACCCTGGGATCTAACAGCAGCATTTAAAGTTCTACTTCGGGACCTCTGGGCCCATCCGCACCTTGTCCCACTCTTGGGTCACGACCCCCAACTACAGATGGGGAAACCAAGGCTCAGAAACAGAAAGTCACATTCTCAAGGCCACACAGCCACGCGGTACTGCGCCCACTGAGAGCAGCTGGTCTACAGGGCATGCTTTCCCCACTGGCCACAGGGACGCCAGAGACCCAACTCTGCCCTCTGGGATCCATAAAAGAACAAGGAAAGCAGCACAATGAAGTCTGGAAGTACAATGAAGCCGTGAAAGTGGAAGGCAGAGCAAATGGGAGGCCGGAGGTGGCGTACCTGTGCAGGAGTGAGTAGGGCGGGTGGGCAGAGGGGCTCCAGGCCAGGCTGCCTGCAGAGCGCTCCCCTCACGCCAGGCTCCCCACTGCTTGGGACGGAGGGGAGGGTCTTGCTCCCATGTCTCCTAGCCATCCCCCTGCATGGGGCGCGGGGGGCTCCTGACCAATGCTTAACGAATGAATCAGGGAGCTGGCAGCTCAGAGAAGAGATGTGAGGTGGGGCTGCAGGGGAACGACAGGGCCGCATCACAGAGCGCTTGCGACACTGGGCTTCCCGTTGCTTTCAGGAACAGGGCGCCATGGTGGGCTCTCGGGCGAGGGCTTGGAGAAACACTGGCTTGGCGGGCTGGACAGGAAGGGCAGCGTGGTGGAGGCTGGTGTTCGGGGCCGTGGTGGGGGCAACCCAGGCGCAGGCATTTGTGCAAATGGGACATGCTCAAGGGCGATTGTGACCACACACGGCTCGGAGTCTAGGTACCCTCAGGCCAGCTGGGGGCCATGCTAACTGAAGCAGGTGACCAGCAGAGAAAGCACAATTTCCCCACAGATAGAAAGCAAAGTGCCCTGAAGGGGGCAGATCTGGTTCTCCTGAAATGCAGCTTGCAACCAAGAGCCAGGAAACAGGCGCCCGGGGCTGTGGGGATGAAAGCCAGTTCTCCTGCTAAAGCCACTTACTCAGTAGACGACACAGCATGCCGAGCTCCGCCGCCGTATCTGTGATGAAGGAGTAAGTCAACCGAAAACACCAATAAATTATTCATTTCCCACAAATGAGCAGCCCCTCGGTTCCTGCAACAGCGACTGTACCACAAACACCCCAAAGGCTCGGCGAATCCTATTAGCTACACGGCTCTGCGGAGCAGACACCGGATCCCGCCACCACCCCATGTAGACTCGCCTGAGACCTGCCCACACAGCTTTCCATCCTGCGGCCACGAGTGACATCAGCCCAGCGCCAAATGGAAAATCACTGCCCAGCCCAGCCTGGCCTGGGAGACAAGGGACTTCTGAGCAGAGTATGTCTACACTGCAGGACTGGCTTTTTAGCCGCTGCCTCCTGACCCTGACCGCTCCCCCCAGGGGCCGAGTCACTGTCCGGGCCAGGGACACAAGCCTGGAGGTGGTTTGCTGGTTAGCAGGTGCATTTCTGGGCCAGGACACCTCCAGGGTTCATTCAGCCCGGGTGGCAGGGATGGGGTGGGGGAGGAGCCACAGAAGGAATCACCTGGGTCAATCACAGCATGGCTAGCCTCGCACCGCTGGGCAGCCCCGGGTCCGGATCTCGCCTCTGCGGTCCCAGGTGCCCTGGTGGGTTTTTGGAGGATGGCAAGAAAGATCATTTGCAAAGCACTTGCACGCACTGGCGCTCAGTAAGGCCACTCACAGCTGGATCTTTGCACAGCCTCACGCCTCCAATTTTATGTCTTTGATTCACATCTGCTCAGCTCAGGTCACAGCTGGGAAGGAGAGCCTAGGAGGTTTCTCTGAGTGCCAAGCTCTGGTCCACCAACGAGATATGTGCTGGTCTAGAATACCCCTTGAATGTCCAGAAACCCTCCCCTTCAGACCCCAGCTCTCAGTCCCTCCCTCCCCCAAACTCCAGCACTCACCTCTACAGCTCACTCGGAGGGCCTTGCTGACCAGCATCTGGAGTCCCACAAGCGAAGGGACAGTAGAAGGACTAAGGTCTTTTTTTAAAAGATTTTATTTATTTGACAGAGAGACACCCAGCAAGAGAGGGAACACAAGCAGGGGGAGGGGGAGAGGGAGAGCAGGCTGCCTGCAGAGCAGAGAGCCTGATGCGGGGCTTGACTCCAGGATCATGACCTGAGCCGAAGGCAAATGCTTAAAGACTGAGACACCCAGGAGCCCCAAAGGACTGAGGTCTTACCCTGGGGGCCCAGCACACTGCCTGGCCCAAAGCCTCAGGGTTAGTGTGGGGAGTGAAAACTAACCGCTCTCTCCTTGCAGAAGTTAGCTGTCCCACGTGATGTTAGCAGCCAGGCTTTGTCCCTCTGCCCCTGCCCCTCCAGGACAGGTCGGCGCCAGAACAACCCCGCAGCCCCTCCCCCTGCTCCTGGGGAAGAAGAGGCTTTCCGACCCGACTGAAGGAATGAATGACCTTCGAGGCTGAGGGGGCTCCCACTTCCTCCACACTGTGCCCCACGTGCCCCAAGGGTGGAGATCAAGAGTTGCTCGGCTGTCTGTGTATGAAAGGGAAATTTGTTTTTAAGAGTGTGGCCAAGTAACAGGAAGCTGATGCGGGCCAGACAGCAAGCTTACCCATCCACAACTACCTGCACAAAGGAGTGTGTGTATGCATACTGCCACATACACACACACACACACACACACACACACGCATGCACACACACACGTACGCACGTGCACACACACACACATACACACACAATTTAGTGGTTCTCAACTGGGGGTAATTTTGCTCCCTGGTGCATTTGAGGTGTCTGCAGGCATTTGGGGTTATTACAAGTGATGGGGCGTGGGGTCATCTCCTGGCATCCAGTAGGCGGAAGCCAAAGACACCCCTGGATCTTCTCCAGGGAAAGGGGCCCTCCACACCCCAACACAGAATGAGGCAGACAGACCCCCAGCTGTGCAGAGGGCAGGAGGCCTGATGCAGATACATTCCCCTCTGTCTGTGCTTGCCCCCCACCTGGTGACAGAATCTTGTCCTGAGCGAGGACTTCCCTGATGGAAGCATGCCCCTTCTTCCCAAGTAAAAGACCAATGGTCCTGTAGGGCGCAGAGCTCAGGGCTCAAGAACGTCTTGCACAGCAAGCCCCTGCTCCCCACGCTTCTCTTCTACAGGGAGGGGCTCTCGGCAGCCAAGTTTTGATGGCTGAAGACTCTGTCAGTTGTGGAGGGACCTGTCATGTGGCCAGGCAGGAACAGGAAAATGTGCAGCCCTGACGGCTGGTTTGCAGCGACCACACTTGGCCGTGACAGCAGGCACATGCCCTGACACTCCTCCCACACAGGTCAGGGTGTGCGGCCTGGGCCTCTGCTCTCGCTGATGTGGGTTAGGAAGCCCGGCCCTTACTGCAGGACTTGGCATGTGGCCATTTCCTTCTGAGCCCTATTTTTTTTTTTTTTAAAGATTTTATGTATTTATTTGAGAGACAGAAAGAGAGGGAGAGAGGGAGCAAGAATGCAGTGGGGCAGAGGGAGAAGGAGCCCAATGTGGGACTCGATCCAGAACCCCAGGATCATGACCTAAGCCAAAGGCAGATGCTTAACTGACTGAGCCACCAAGGCAAACCCCAACTCCTTTTCTTTAAAGATCACACAAGATGGGATCTTTCCTGTAAGCCAAAGTCTGAAAAGTCCCATCAGAGAGCTCCGCACACATGAGGTTCTGGTGGAATAGGGAACCAGGGCTGGGAGTTCATACACAAGTCCGGCAATACCCTGCCCCCGCCCCCGCCGCCGCCCCCGCCGCCCCCTCCCCCAAGTTCTTCAGAGGAGAGGGGGCCTGACAAACACAGTTCCTCAGGTAGAGGTCGTTCGGAGCAACAGAAGGTAGAAGGGCCCACGGCGGTGACCACCTGGCTGAATAGAGCCAGGCCTATCGGGGGGCCCATCTCCCCATAGGCCTCGGGGCATCTGGCTGGCTCAGACTCTTGATTTCGGCTCGGGTCATGATGTCAGGGCTGTGAGATCAAGCCCCACATCGGGCTCTGCGCTGGGCATAGAATCTTCTTCTTAAGATTCTCTCTCCCCCTCTCCCTCTGTCCCCCCTAAAAAAATCCATAGGCCCTAACGGACCCATGGGCTTGGTTGATGGGGTTGGAAGATGAGGTATGGCAAAGTCTGGAATTCTCCTTCTTTTGAAGCATAGTTACCAAAAGAGGGAGAATTCCAGACTTTGCCATACCTCATCTTCCCCCTTTAAAAACAGGCCCCACCCACTGCCTCCTTGCAGATGCCTCTGGTCCTCGGTCCTGCCCGCACTCCCCGGCGCCCCATTGTTCTGCCTCAGGTGAATGATCCCACCGCCCATTCCACCAGCTTCCCCCCATCTTCCTCCCACATCGGGGGCCCTCATGTGATGGGGAGAGACACCCCACTTAGACACCACACCTCAGTCCTGCCCGACATGCACAGGCGACATCCCACGCCAAAACGCGAGGGGGATGGGAGGACCCACTCCATGCCGTGCGCTTTACAGTCGGAACAGAATGTCACATCCATGTCCCTTAACCCGCCCAACCTGGCCCGGGCCGGGGAAGATAGGAGGCCGGCAGAGGTCTGAGTGGGAAGGGAGGTCTGAGGTCCCCGGGCAAGCCTTCTCCGGGGCTCCGCAGACTCAGGCCTGCACTGCTGTTTAAAGCACCACCTTCGATCTTGAAGGAGCATAGGCGGCTTCTTGCTTCAGTCAAGGGCCTACCTGATATTTCACAGTTAGACGCACCTCCCTGGTGGGGCCTGCTTCTGGGGCACCCAGAGGCCTCTGACAGATGGCGGCAGACCCCTGCTGGAAGACTCCAGGGCGCTGTGCCACATGCCAAGAGGAGGGGGAATCCGGGATGCATGGCCGTGGGCCTGGAGAGGCCTAGAGCCCTACCTAAGGATCTGGGAAGGCTTCTTGGAGGAGGTAACATCTAAGGACCTAAAGGATGAATAAGAGTTGGCCATGCAGAGAGAGAGAGGGGGAGAGAGAGGCAGAGAGAGGAAATGCAGAGGGGTGGGCTGCAGGAAGCAGCCTCGCCAGGCACTTCCCAAGAAGCTCCTTCAGTTAGGCAGGGGCAACGCAGGCCCTCGGGGCCCGGGCACTCTACGGACAGACCACTGTCAGGGGGCTGCTGAGGTCAGCGCCCCTGGCTCCCACAGGCATGGCGCCCGGGGGATCGCAGTCAGGGAGGCTGGCAGCCACGGTCCCGCAGGCTTGTTGCAGCACGACTACCTCGGCTGGAAAAAACCTAGGGGCCGGGTGTACTCAAGACGCAAACAGCAAGCACCCCTCCACCTGGCCCTGCCCACAGCAGCACCCCTGCCCAGATTCTCACAGGCCGCTGTGCCCACCAAGGGGGCAGGTTGAGACCCGGGGCTTAGCCCCCACGCACCTGCCCACACGCCTTCCTGCCAGCCCTGGAGCGAAGGAGCGAAGGAGCCTGGGGTCTCCAGGTTGCCCTGACTGAGAGCTGGATTCTTCCTTGTAACTGCAAGTCCTCCGTGCGCACGAGAGCAGCTCCAGCAGCTTCCATGGGCCCCCTCGAGGCATAGGCTCACACGGAGTTAAAATTGCTCAGAGCTCATCTGTGGGGATTGCAGCACCTGTCTGGATCCCCAGGTGGCCCAGGGGCAGGGAGTCCACCTTCCCTTACAAGACACTTTGCCCAAAGGACATAGGCCCCCGGGCCCACTCCTGATTCCAGGCTGGGCGCTGCGGTGCACCCTGCCCGGACGGACGGGGAGGAGCTGGTAACAGAGGTGTGTGCCCGTCTCCCACGGCTTTTCATGTTTTTCTCAAACCTGTACACTTGTGAATGAATGGATCTATACTTAAACTGAAGTGCAAAGCTTGCCTTTAAACCCGTTACATCTCAGCTCATTTTCAGCTCATCCTTTCAACCCCGCAGAGCTTCCGGTATTCCGCGGCCCCCCAGTTTTCATCCCCTGTGACGTAGGTACCGCGACATAACAGCGGCAGGGGGACATGCCGACGCAGTCAGGGCACAGCCCCACGGATGCTGTTGGGATCCGCCCAGGGTCACTGTGGCCCCACCGCTCAGGGCCTGTGGGGAGGATCAGGCCACCGTCCCTGGGGCCCCCGGCCACCACCGCCCAGCGCCCACTGCCACAGCCTCCAGCAGCCCACTGAAGTCCAAGGGCAAGATCGCAGCCCAGTCGCACAAGAAAGGAGCCCAGTTTGTGTGTCCTCGGGGGCAGCCGCCCTCAGACCCCTTCCCGGAGCCATAACCCATCCCAGGAGCCCCCACAACTAACACCTCGCCCATCTCCACAGTTTTTCTAGAAACACACAGTGAAGGGCATTTTGCAAATGGAACGAAGGAGGCCCGGTTTGGAGGAAGCAGCCGGGCCGGACTTCGGATCCCGTGTCTGGAATCGCTGCCTCGCGCAGGTAGACAGCGGAGGCCTCTGTGCCGGACACTCGAACGTGCTCCCAGCAGGAGGGGGCAGGCGGGCAGGTCGGGAGATCACAACCGCCGGCTCCCCTGACACCACAGGAGGGCAAAGCTTGCCTCCCATGGACGGAGAGGCTGCACCGAATCATGTCCACATCCAGAACCTTCTGTGATTTGCCATTAAAAGTTTGTAAATACTTGTGAA